>JARYGA010017229.1:0-45144 GCA_030545235.1 Helianthus tuberosus | reverse complement strand
TCCACTAGAAGTGAATCTTCAACTTCCACAATCTCACTATACTCTTTTTCCATCATCATCTCCGCCTCCTTCAATAACCCCATCTTATATTGCAACTTTTTCAGCTATTTTAATATAAAATCAACACCCGTGTCATTTAACAAGCAAACCACAAGATTATTTATTATCATATAAGAAAATGGAGCTCACCTGTGTATTAATTACAGACGACACTAGGCGTTCGATTTCTCTATCTTCTTGAACCGCTAATAATTTGGCATGTGCAGCAGCAGCACCAAGAGCTGTTGCACTTGCAGCTCTCATTCGTAAAGGTAAAGGAATTAACCCCTTTTCTGTCAAAACATTAATCAAATTATACTGTTAATATTCCTTGTATGAAAGTAACAACAAATGAGCGTCTCTTGATACAATATAATCAGCAAGACCTGACTCGCTGGGCCTTGCATCCATCTCTAAACCATTGTCTTCAGCGGTCCTGAAAGAAATAAAAAATGTGATTGTTAATTCTAATAAGGTAAGCCTAAGTTGACCTAGCTGGAATGTATATAGCTAGGGGTGCAAACGAGCCGAGCGGCTCGAGAAAAAGCTCGAAACAAGCCAAGCCTTATCAAGCCCGAGCCAAGCATAAAGCCTAAAATAAAGCTCGTTTATTTATTGAGCCCGAGCTCAAGCCTGGCATGTGAAGCTCGTCAGCCTCGTCGAGCGTTATCGAGCCTTAGTATAATATGAGATTTTCATTATTATATAATAACATTTACCCCTTACTTAAAGTTTTCTAGTAAACGAACCGAGCCAAGCTTATTTAAACTTGTTTACGAGCCAAGCCCGAACCTAAAAATAAGCTTGTTTAGTAAACGAGCCCGAGCTTCACTTATCAAGTTCGCGAGCCTAAATGAGTCTATTATTTATATTATATTTATATAATTTATTAATTAAAAAACAATAAACGAGCCGAGCCCGAGCTTGAAAATCTACCAACGAGCTGAGTTCGTGCTTTGAAAACAAAGCTCGAACTGAGCCGAGCTCCAGCTCTCATAAGTTAATCGAGCTTGAACACTCGAGCCTGGTCGAGTTGGGCTCTGCTCGGCTCGTTTGCACCATATAACAAACCAGAAAGAGAGGTAAAAAATGGATAACCTCTCGGACTCGAAAGTTTTTGCGGAAAGTGAGAGCTCGTTTCCATTTTCTTCGATGTCAAATATTTCCTTTGGAATTTCATTTTCGTCGCAAAGGGCTGTGATAGCAGCCTCAGCTGCAGAAGCAGTGACATGTGGACCAACCATAGCAGAGATATGAGCAACCTAACAAAAAGGAAAAGACAAAAAAAGCCGTACGCTTTTTTGATGAGTAATCGACTGATATGTAAAAGTAAAAGTTATCAATTTTAACACAATACATTATCCACTTTCAGATTCATTTTTAGTGATGTACCTGCTGCATCAATGAATTACTTATGTTAGGAAGATGTTTCCGGTTCTTAAACTCGCAAACTTCACCATCTTTTTCTCTAATTTCTTCAGTAATCGGTATAGAAGGCGTTACTTGCTCATCTTCTTTATCTGTCTGCAAAGAAATCAACAGTTTTAACATTCAATCCACAAAAAGATTTCCTCACATCCAAACTATGCAGTTAATGCGGTAAAATATCGGATATCAGTCAAGGACCGATATTTGAGATATAGGTTATCTCGGTGAGATATCGGTGGGATATCGGTAATTTTAATATCATGCAGAATTTATTTATATAGCAATTTAACGCTAACAATTCAGTGATATATCAGTTATATTATCATGCAGAATTTTTATATATATAGCAATTTAACGCTAACAATTCAGTGATATATCGGTTATATCAGTCAATATCGCCGATGATAACATCGGTACGGATATCTTGACCGATATTTGACATGGGGACCGATAACAGATATATCGCCGATAATAACTGAATAGCATCCAAATATTCAATTAACATAAGACTTATGAACACGTAACCGCCACCTGATCCATTTTTGGGGTGCTGGAATCTGTAACTGGCGCAATGCACATTCTCTTCAAAGGGGGCCCTTCGATATCCGCATTACCATTCTGTTGACTTTTGCTTTCAGTTTCAACATGTTGACTTTTGTTTTCAGTTTCAACATGTTGACTTTCGTTTTCAATTTCAACATGTTGACTTTTGTTTTCAGTTTCAACATCTCCACTTTTGTTTTCGGTTTCAACATCTCGACTTTTGCTTTCAGTTTCAACATGTTGACTTTTGTTTTCAGTTTCAACATGTTGACTTTTGCTTTCAGTTTCAACATCTCGACTTTTGTTTTCAGTTTCAACATGTTGACTTTTGTTTTCAACTTCAACATTTTGACTTTTGTTTCCGATTTCAACATGTTGACTTCCGGTGTCTTTAATCTCTTGAGGCACTGGAGGTACTTGTTTCCCATTGTTTGCAGGGGTATTATCTGTTGACCTCAACATAAGGTGTCCAAAAGGCAATTGTAGAAGTTTTGAAATACAATCTTGTTTACTCTTTGTTTGCACATTTTGAGCTACAAGTTCCCAGTCATCTCCATGCTTTAAGACGGATTCTAAAAGAAGTAACGTTTCTGATTCGGTCCATGAAGCAACAGGGGTCCTGTTGTCGGAAGTGTGGTCGATAAACTTGTAATCATCAGCAGATTTGTTATTTCCATACAATTCATTTTTGAAACACTTGGTACAAATGATGTAACACCCGTCCTGATACAGTCAAATTAGATGATAGTAATATAAGTATATAACAGATGACGATGTTTTCAGATATAGCAATTACATTAATGCCATAGTTAAAATGACATTAATATAACAGATAACGATGTTTTCAGGTATGGAAAAAAACACAGATCACACACGCAGTCTAGAACTTCCGCAACGCCCAACTGCAACTACAGATTGAACATCTATGAACAAAATTAAAAGGGTGAAGCTAAAAAAACACCAATGACACGTTATCCACACACCACTGACGTGTCATATGGGCCACGTGACAGGGAGACAATGGTCATGCAGGGTTGTATGACGTGTTAGACTGGCACATCATATGGGCCAAAATGTTTCATACAGGCCGTATTAGTTGGCACCGTCAAATCATACGGGTCGTATGATGTGGTGCACTGACACAAAAGTGGCTGACTGCCACACTTCCAGTATGATGAAGTCAAAATTCAAACTTCAAAGAGGTAAATGCCTTAGTTAAAACAACAGTAACTTCACATAAATGATGTTTTCTGACTCAGATATGGCAAAAAAAAATAACACAGATTGCACGCGCAGTTAAGAACTTCTAGAACTTCCAACTGCAATTACATAAAGTCATAAATGCTTTATTTAAAATGACAGTAATATAACAGATAACGATGATTTCTGAATCACATATGGCAAAAAATAACACAGATCACACCGCATTTAACAACTTCTACAACGTCCAACTGCAATAACAGGTTGAACATCTATGAACATTACAAAGGTGAGTTTTGTCTACTAGGCATTTTTTTTCATGATGTAAAGTAGACTAGGTTATGAGGTGGATTAGGTATTTTGTTTTCTTTTGGCTTACATATATGGGGCATGTCCTGTATATGAACTAGTGTGGAACTCATCCTCACTACTTGTTCTTATTTGCGGTTGTTTTAATAGAATCACCGGGGTAACCCTTTACCCAAAAAAAAAAAAAAACATTACAAAGGTGAAGCTAAACAAACACCACTGACACGTTATCCACACATCATTGACGTGTCATATGGGCCACATGACAGGAAGAAAATAGTCATGAAGGGTCGTATGACTTGTTAGACTGGCGCATCATACAAACCATAATGTTCTATAGGGGTCGTATTAGGTGGCGTCGTCAATCATACATCAATGCTGTGGTATAATGACAAAATAAACATGACTAACGTGACAGCGTACACCATTGACAAAGTCAACGGATCGCATGACCATTTCATTTCCCCCATGTTGTTCGGCCGATATGATGATGTCACCCTGTGTATCTAATATCTATAACACTACCCTATTAAAAATCTGCAATCAATCAGTCCTACAAAATAAAAACATACTAAAACTAGTCCTACGACCATCAATCCCAACGACAATGCAAGCAACACAAAAGTACAAAACTAATAAATTACCTTCACATCCTCGTAACGCCCAGATTCGCACCGCTGCTTGCAACTCGCACACACCAACTCAATCAACTCCTGGTAAACATCCGAATGCGAAGCCAACGGCGGCGTTTTAAACCCACTCTCTCCCACTCCAACATGAGATCCACTATCACCACCACTCACACCAACCGGCACCGAAACTGGCTTCAACGAATTCGGACCGGCAACAACCCTAACTCCATGAGGAGGCCCTTCCTCAACCTTAACCTTCCACCTACCTTCATCCTCCCTCCCCAAATCACAGCCACCCCCATCTTTAACCGCACCGAAATTAATCAACCCCCACTTCTCCAGAAACACAAACACCTTCATAAGATAACTCACATCTCCAACTAAGGATTTCCTAACTTCGGAAAACGTTAACCTTCTAGAAGGATCTTCGCGATACTTGGAGATGATAAAATCTCGATACTCCTTGTAAACCCTAGGGTTTCGAGTGAAGGAGGTACCGTCGAAAAACTCTGGTAGTGAGGTTTTCTCGATGTCGTGAATGTTATCCCATGAAAACCAACCTATAGATACAGAAATTGTAAAGAAATAAGCTAGGGTTAGGGTTTGTAAGATGAGAGAGTAATTGGGACTTACCGGAGGCGGTGGGGATGGTGTAGAGTTCGAATTCGAAGCGGTGATCGACGGCGGGAATGAGTGGTTTTAAAAATTGGTGGTTTGAGGGCTTCTCCATCTTGGATGGATTGCAGCGAGTGAGTCTTCGTTATAAAAATTGAGTCAGCCGAGTCGTGAACTCGGGCTTTTTTCTTTGTGGTGTCACGGGGTTTGAACTTTCAAGGGTTTGCTTGGGCTTTTTATTTCGACATGTGTTAGGGGAAACGTTATCTCTAGTTATCCCCCACCTAACTTTTGTGCACTTAGGATAAATGTTTTAATATAGAGTAAAGAGTTAATTGCCATTTTCGCCCCTGAGGTTTGGGCACATTTGCCATTTTCGTCCAAAATGAAGGTTTTGTACCATTTTGCCCCCAACGTTTCTAACTTTTTGCCATTTTCATCCAAATACCTAACCAAGTTAATTTAGACCATATTATGGGTTATTTTGAAATTTCTCATTAATAAGGGGGTAATTTGTAAATAAGTTTACCATATATATATATATATCTCTTTTATCCCTTACATTCATAACACCCCTTTACAACTTGCACAGAGAAGGAAAAAAAAACCCTAATTGGTGCATTTCGACAAATTGGTGCATTTCGACAAATCGACAAATTGGTGCATTTCGACAAATTGGTGCATTTCACCATCAGCAACAAACAACCACCACTTCACCATCACACATCACTCATCAATGGCGACGAACAAACTGCTGCTAATCCTCACGACAGCTTCCATCATAACAAAATATCAATTTAACCCCCTCATCTCTGTCACTGACCACCACCTGCACCACCGTAAACCGACCACCTCCACCACCATAAACCAACCTCCGAAACTGACCACCACCTCCACCACCGTAAACCAACCTCCGAAACTTGATGTATGCAGTTGAAGATGAAAACCCATCTGTAATTTCAAATGCCCAAATGAAATTACATGAAAAAGATGAAAACCCATCTGTAATTTGAAATACCCAGATGAAATTACATGAAAATACCGTCGCCGGCGACTCACCCCTCATCAGCTCAGGAGCTTAATCAGGAGCAAAACGAAGTGGGGACTGGTTATTGTAATAAGCTCAATCCCAAAAACGGGTCTCCAAAGTAAAGCCCTAAAAATCAGCGGAACAGGGGTTTCAAAATTGGGTCAAAAGATGAGGAACTTGATGCAATTCAAGCTCGGATGTGCACTCTGATGTAGCCATTCAACAATTGCAGTCGTGATGATTTGATTCAATGAAAAATGTAAGTTGCAGGTTTTGGTTGTTGGCTATTGTATTGAATGGCGAGATGGTTAGATTAGAGTTTAGGTTTGGTTTACGATGGCAACTTAATCAAGTTGCAGGTTTTCGGATTTGAGAAAATGGGTGTTGCAGGTTTATTGTGTTGGAGAAGAAGAGTAGAGAGAGAGATGTAGAGAGAGAGAGAGAGAGAGAGTACAGAGAGATGTAGAGAGAGAGTAGAGAGAGGGAGTGTATTTAAAGAGATAATTACAAGTCACACCCTTATAATTGAGAAATTTCAAAAACACCCTAACAGACGATATAAAGTAACTCAGTTAGCGATTTGGATGAAAATGGCAAAAATGGCCAAACGTTGGGGGCAAAATGGTACCAAACCTTCATTTTGGACGAAAATGGCAAATGTGCCCAAACCTCAGGGGTGAAAATGGCAATTAACTCTAGAGTAAATTACAAAACTCGTCCTTTATATATGCTACTTATTGCAAACTGTATCATTTGTCTTCAATATATACAAGAAACGTACTCGATGTTTGCAAAACCCTACACGTTATGTCCTTTAACCATAACTCAGTTATTTTTTTTAGTTAAATCAGAAATCACAAGGGTATTTTAGTCTTTTTACCTTTTTATTAAAATACATTTTAATAAATAAAACAAAATATTATATCATATACATACATACTTCTTTCTCTCTCTACGGAACTTTTATCTCTCTCTACATAACTCTCTCTTATCATCTGCAACCACCATTCACCAACACTCCCACCTCAACCACCGTCAACCGCCACCACCACTCCCACTTCACCGCCCAAGCACCACCCACCTGCCACCATCACTTCACCGCATATTGCCCCTCTCTCTCACTCTTTCCTCTCGAACTATCCTACCACCACCAAATCCACCTGCCGCCACCACCACCACTTCACCGCAGATTACACCCCCTCCTCTCTCTCTCTCTCTAACTATCCTACCATCACCACAACCCACCTGCAACTACCACCATCACATAAATCCCCAAATTTGGGCACAAACCACCACAACCCACCTGCCGCCACCACCACCACTTCACCGCAGATCACGCCCCCTCCTCTATCTCTCTCTCTCTCTCTAACTATCCTACCATCACCACAACCCACCTGCAACCACCACCATCACATAAATCCCCAAATTTGGGCACAAACCAACACAAAAAGATAAGAGAAACAAGATAAAAAAAATCCAAGGGTGTGCCGCCGCCTCCTCTGCCACGCACCGCCGTGCTCCGATTTATACGCAGATCCACTCGTTTTTGTAACACCTTTTTCAGTTCTGATCTTAAACACACATACTCTCTCTTTAAGTTCTCTCTCTCTCTATAAAACTCTCTCTCTCTCTACAGATCTCCCGCCATAGGTCCGTTGTGCAGGATGATACATGGTAAGAAGAAGAAGATGGTGGTGACGGTGGTCATGGTTGGGGGAGACGGAGAGGTTGGGGGTGAAGTGAGGGAGGTTCGGGTTTGAGTTCGAGTTTTGGGGGTGAAGTGACGGAGAGGTTGCAGCGGAAAGATGAGGGTAGACGGAGGTGGGGGTGGGGGTGGGGTGGTGGCGGTCGGTGGGAAGGGGTGGTGGGTGGTGAATGAGGGGGTTGGTGGTGGCAGATTGCCATTGTTGATATAGAGAGAGAGAGATTATGTCTGTGTAATATTTATTATTTATTATTTATTATTTTATTTTTATTTTTTATGATTATTTATTTTAATATTTAGGGTAAAATGACCAAGATACCCTTGTGTGGGGTCCAATTGGTCAGATTTAACCATGAAAAATAACTGAGTTATGGTTAAAGGACATAACGTGTAGGGTTTTGCAAACATCGAGTACGTTTCTTGTATATATTGAAGACAAAGGACACACTTTGTAATAAGTGACATACATAAAGGACGAGTTTTGTAATTTACTCTTTAATATAATACCCATGGGTTAAGTTATTCTACAAAAACTCCTAAAAATACGAAGTGTAAGAAAACATTATACAGTGACAAGTGTCTAAGAACCTAAAACCTAAACCTACTACACCACCACCCAAAACCTAAACACCCACCTTGCCCCACCACCACCCAAATTACATTTATGGTCCACATTGTTCACTCATGAGTCATAAGTACACTTTGGTTTTTTTACTAGTTGACGTTAAAAATTTGTTTTTAATGAAAGGACCATTATACCCTTATACTTAAAACAAAAGGAAACGCACACACATGTGTGTGTACTAAATCCGCTAATCTCTCTTCCGAAAAAAAACTACGAACTCTCCCGTAACAATGTCAATCGTCAATCTCAGACATCTAATTTCGCTCACCACTTTTCTCCCCTCGCACCACGCATATCCCTTCATTCATTGTGCTAAACAACTTTACAAAACGTCGTTGACTATCAATGAAGGTGGCTCTACCATCAATCTACCACCAAGATTCTCCTTTTTACTCACCACCCTAACACTTAAAATACAACCTTGTGGAACATCGCAAACCACCTACACTTCTTCCACGAACAATCAACGTTCCTAGTTTACTCTCTCGCCAATTGACCTACCACCTGTCCGTTGTAACCTTTCATACCACCTCGTAAATCCCTTTACCACTTATGTCAGATCCCCTCATCACAACATATGACTTAAATCTTCTTTGTATTTTCTCATTTAATATTTGATATAATAAAAAAAAACAAATTTGCAAACTAATGTCATCATGTTTCTAGTTAAGGAAATCATATTTAACTCAAAACAATCATTCTATACCGCACTTAAGTATATCTTGTATATCTTATGTCATGTACTGTATCCACTTAAATATCATTATACATGGACTTAAGTAATTAGTGGAGTCATATAATCATATGCAACAACTAAGAATTTATGATTGTAACACCCCGAAAATTTCGTCCAATTATGTGTTGACACGTGTCCAATTCTTCAACTAATCCCGTCTACGTGGAGGGAGAAACCTCCGACTAAACCCGACTATGTGGAAGGAGGAAGGACCTAAACTGAACGTTAACTGAAACGTATCTTTGAATCTCCTTCTAATCATGAATCTGGGAAGGAGAAAATTTAATATTATTGTGAGTTAGCTAAAACGCGTCCAGGATCTCCGAATAATCCCAAATACGAGGAAGGAGAGGGACTAAATGTGCCAAATGGCCAAAGATGTATAGTCCAAGAGCTAAATATGCAAAAATCTCAAAAATCATTTTCTGGTGATCGTATACGGACCGTAAAGCCATGCGGCTTACGGTCCGTAAGATATTTGAAGATTCAGCGCGCCTTAGGTCCTTACGGACCGCAAGGCCTCAACCCTTACGGTCCGTAAGGGACCGCCAGAGGCAGAAAATTGCTTGGGGATCAAGGATTTCACTCAAGTTAACACCTATCTCGAATTTATGCCACTTCTACTCAGTGTTTGCCACATCTTTGACACTTGCTAACATCCAACAACTGATCTTGACACTTGGAATGATCCCCTTGATCATCACCAAGTATAAATAGCCATGAACTTTCATTGCAAAACTTGCTCATTCACTTCATTTCTTCGCTACACTTTCTTGGAGCTTTCCTCTGCATTAGGGGGCTCCCTTCTAGTATTCTTATGCTGCCAAACACTTCCAAGTAAGTGTTACTTTAGTGCAAGTTCTTTTGTTGTAGTTATTTTTTAGTCTAAAGTCAAACAGTTGACTTTCTGTTTGACTTTAGCTTCTGGCCATTTCGGTCAAAGTAAAGTTCGGTCCGAACTTTACTTCATGATCATAATAATGTTGGTATGATCCCTCTGCGATCATACCTTCAAACGATCTCGTTTACTAGTCGAATTGTAACTTGAGCATTTTTCCATAAAACTTGAATTTTATGACTAAATTGCATAAAAGAGTTCTATAACTTAAAACTGTCGCAACCCCCGTCCCCTAATTACCCGGGAACGGGCGGCCGCGAGATCAGATTCAATGGTATCGGTGTTTATCAATTTGGCAGCGGAAATTACATCAGAACCGTAGTTAGGAAATATTTTATCAGAGTAAAACACCACATTTAATATTAATAAAGATATTGGGATAAAACCCAAATTTCCATTACAAACTGATTTATAGGGGTAAACCCTATTTTATTGAAATAGAACATCTTCTTTATTTAGGTAACTTTTATAGCCACTTTTCCAAGCCTTCAGTGCTGTACAGCTGGCTTCTATTTGGCTTTCACATTTTGTTACCTGAAACGCGTTTAAAAATATTTTGTCAGCGGGAAATACTGGTGAGTGAATCCCAGTTTAATCAAGAAGAGTTTTATCAATTTACAATATTGAGAGCGATTACAATGTTTATATCTACACAATTACTCATTCAGTACTGTCAATCCTGACTGGTGGGTCATATTACACATTGGCTATCTCGTTGTCCAATGGTAACGTGTTCCACATTTTGTATACAAAACCCCAACATACCGGCAGTAATTGAAGAATTACAAAGACTCAATCACTGCTAATCACATTGTAAAATATTTAAGGTTTTGTAAAAATAGTTTATAAAAAGGTTTACAAAAAGGAGATTACTCACATTGCAACTTTAGGGTTTTTCCTGTGATTTTCCTGGTGATTATCTATTAATTACACAATGCACACGCGTTAGTATAATAACCGAATATTTACATTAGTAACACCCTCCCCGAGACAGAATTCCAACGACTACGTCGGGCAGAACCTCGACAGCCGTTACGAAACCCTAGATCAATCGGGCAGCGTATCTAATACGTAACCGGGGGTTATGATACTTACAACGAGGCAGAACTTCGTTATTAGGGGGTATAATGCCCGGAAATTATAATTGCTATGTAGAAATTCGAGAGAGAAAGAGAGAATGAACGAGTTGGGACTGAAGGCCGATGGCCTCCATTTATAGGGCCTGATTTCGAGTTTCTCGCGGCCCGCGTAAGCCGAAGGGTAATCCTTTGCGGCCCGCGACGTAGAGGTAGTAGGGCCTAGTTTGGCCTGGTCACCACTATAGGCTCGACACTTGTACGACACGTGGCATTACCGGGTGAGGCTGCGTAGCCTAGTTGTCGCGCCCCGCGTAGCCCGAAGACAAGGTCTTCGCGGCCCGCGAGCGACCTTCTGATTTTGTTTTTATTTAAATTAAATAAAATTAAAAGTATTTAAGGCCATTTATCGTATACGGGGTGTATTTTTAAGACATATAAGAATGTTATAAATATATTAGGGGTGTCGGAAATAATTTTGGAGGGTTGTTATAAAAACTCAGTTTTTTTATCACTTATACAAGTTTTATAACTAATATTAACTGATCACAACATGCTCAACTTGTTCAATTCAGTTTAGGGTCTTATTCTATGTCAAAAGTCAAGCAGTTTGACTTTTTCTTTGACTTTTGATTCTGACCTGTTTGGTCAACGTTTAGGGTTGTTTTAATGTTGTTTTAGGACCATGTTATTGTTAAGCATAACTCACTGAAGTTATGCTACATGGTCAGTCCATTTGATAGGTTTATTGACAAGTCTTGAAATCATATTCATAAATGACCACAATGCCCTTATGTGGTCAAATAAGCTAATCAAATGATTTTAAATCAAATTAAGATATAATCTAACTTTATATCAGTAGATACTTCAACTTAAAATGTGTTTTGATACTAATACTTGTCATAAGCCCATCCGACCTTCCGAAGCCGCTTTTATGCGCGTAACTAGTTATGCGAACCTAGTTCGCATAAACAAGGCGTAACGGGTCAAAACCATTTTAAATCATTCCAAATCAGAATATTGGTCTAAAATACCTTTATCCAATGAGTCCTTATACTCGGATAGGTATAAACCACATTCTAATCGGTTTACGCTTAATCTAGTGATTAATCCTATTCTTACGTAACGGGTCGTATTAAATGAACTAACCTATGACCCATATACATTCTAACAGATAGCTAAATATGTTCACTCCGGACTATAGAACCCCCAGATAATCAGACTTGAGTTTATTACTTTGTCTATACGGCTTCACCCTTACACTAAGACACCCGATCGGACAGCCGTCCGATCGGACAACCCTTCGTTCACACTAAGTCACCAGAATCGACTGGCAATCCGATCGGATAGCCATCCGATCGGACAGCCATCCGATCCAGTAACAGAGTTTCCAACACTTTATTCAATCTCGTTATTCTGCCCTACTCTTATCCTATTGCAATCTAATCAGGCCAATTATAAGAGAGCTCCCTTTGATCCAATAACAGTTACGACTGTTAAGCAATCACTGTGAGTATACTCAATCCCCTTTTTTACTCTTAAACTTTGGGGTGTAACATGTATTCTATATAAAGTTGAATCTTTGCAAACTAAACTCTATCCTATGTGTATGTGAAACTTGTGCATTCTAGTATTCTATTTTGTGCTATGTGACGTTTAATCTAGGGTGTGTAGTTCTGCCTTAACAATAGAAGCGCTATAGGGGGTGCACCTCTCCCATTATTCTCAGGGGGTATTGTTAGGAGGATTCTAGTTTACCTTGAGTCTTGGGTAAACACTAAAGCATCGGGATACTTAGGCTATCACTGCGTGGACTGCGACACTAGCACGGCTGAAACTATTTTTATTGCTTACATTGTGGATATGAGTTGTTTTTAATCTATTATTCTATTATCAAACTTGTATACTCGCCAATACTTTTGTATTGATATTTTAATACATGTTGCAGGCTAATAGGTTGCGCTGGAACATGGAAATCAAGCTAGGGGATGCTTAGAAACGTCGCCTAGTTAATATAGTTTTTGAACAATTTGAGCAATTATATTTGGTGATGTAAACTTGATAATACTTGATTTTTGGTTATTAGACAATTTATATCATGAAATCTATTTAATCCTATCGAAATATCTAGTGTTATGGAACTTCGTGAGCAATCTGAACGCTTAATGCTCGCAGCCCGATGTTTCCGCAATCGGTTGGGGTGTGACAGATTGGTATCAGAGCCATAACTATAGAGAATTAGGATAAGTAGGAATACTTGCCCTAGTCTATAGTTCTAGGAAGTTTGACTCTTATTTGTTGTTTAAGACTTATGCATTCTACCGTATTTGCTTCCTAGCAGCATATATTCCTGTTAAACTTACATGCCTTTCCTAAGGCTAACATAATGTACACTTTATATTTTGAAAACACTGTTACTCAGTGTTTGTAATTTTGCACGAGATTTGCTCTCAAGTCAGGAGTGACATCCGAACCTTGATGGTAAAATCTCCATATAATTCTAGTAGGTCTTGTCTGTGGATAAGTACCAACGCTATTTAGGGTACGATGTTGTCAAGTTAGAGGTGAAACTCAGATCTTGATAACTAGTCCCACTCCTTGATTTTATGTCTCGCCAAAGTCTCGTGACTTCCAATCAATTAGGAACATGGAATGGCTGAAAGGACGAATATCGTAGGCCTAACATCGATGACGTATTTGTCCAAGTAAGTCAAGACACGTTACCTCAATTCGAAAGGGGTTCGAATCACTTTGGTTAGTCGTCGTTCCTCTACCCGGAACAATCCTATGTTTTATGAGCCTATCTTTTATGCTATCTCGATTTTTATGTATGTGGTTTTAAGCTCGAATCTTCGTTCATTTTGGCATACTTTTACACTACTCACCTGTGTGTCCGCAACCTAATACGTTAACTCTAATCTCAGATCGAACTAAATTTATGAAACTTTACCCTATTTGATCAATCAATGTGATAATGTGTTGTAAGGCACTAGACGTAACATGGCATGGAATACGAGGGTAAAGTGACGTGTCCGAAACATGGTGGATACGCCGCTGGTACTTCCTATATATAAGTGTTTCTGGTATGTTACCAACTCTCGTACCAAGTGCCATGCGAAACTTAGTGTCTGTTGTTGAATTCTAAAACTATGGAAGGCCTATTTGTGTACTTTATGTGAAATCTATGTGAAGTCTATCATGTATTCTAGTGAAATCTATGTGTAAACTACGTATGTGTGGATTGAGAAACAAAATACGAAACGTAGCCTAGCGCCGAAGACGAGGGAGAAAGTGACATGTCCGAAACATGGTGGATACGCTGCTGGTACTTCCTATATATAAGTGTTTCTGGCATACTACCGAACCTTCGTACCACGCGCTAAGTGAAGTTCGTAGTTTTGTAGGCTCGGTTTGAAGTTGTGAAATCTATTCGGGTTAATCTATGACGTAAATCTATTTGGTCAATCTATGTGGAGAATCTGTTTTATGAAGCATGACACCGATGACGAGACGGAGGTGGCATGATTGAAGCATGGTGGATACGCCGCTGGTACTTTGTAACACCTCGAAAATTCGTGTTCAATAAAATAACGACACGTGTCATGTACGTCAAAAGTGTTATAAACCCGGATCTAGTTAAAGATGTATGGCGGGATTTAAAAGTGTCGTCATGTTAATTTATACCTCTGAACGACCTCATTATGAATCCCAAGGCCCTAATATATATTATAAACATCTAACAAACATCCTAAATCCAGTTAATGCTAACAATGATTGATTCATATTTGCAAGAGTGGGATCCTACGAGGATATGCACGACAAACCTTCGTTTATGGCTTTTCGTTAAAGTCCAAGACAATATTGCAACATGGTAGGGTGGACATGCTATTCAAGCATGATATAAAGGCCCCATACTGATAATTCATGACCCAAAATCGTAATACACTAGTTACCTGTTCGAAACTTGAAAGGTCAAGAGATTTTGCCCCTGATAAAGGGCTTACGGACCGTAGAGGACCCCCTTACGGTTTGTAAGGAGTGCCCAGCGACAGAAATTGTGACAGGTGTCTGTTATAAATGATTAACCGACTTAAAATGCCGTTTTCCACTCCCATGGGCGACCCCTACTTGCTTTTAGTCCTTAGGGACACTTGTGGATGATCCATGATCAGTTGTAGCCTTGTTTGTCATGATCACAAGCCATTAAACTCACTATATAAGGCCCTCATGTTGCAACATTTTAATCATGCCTTCCATCTGCATTTGTGGAACTTCCTGGAGCATAAGATCAGTCCCCAAGCATCTCTAATCGTGCATTAGACCTTGGTAAGTACCCTTGACCTTCCTTAATCGAGTTTTGCTTAGTTATTAGCTTAAAAGTCAAACCGTCGTAATTAAGGTTTGACTTATCGATTAATCACTAATGGTCTAGTGTTTAGCCAAATTAAAGGTAGTTATAAGTTGGTAATTATGTGGGCATTAAACCCTTAAAAGGGCACCCTCTGATTCCCGCTCTAACTAGATCAAATGTCGGGTCAAAGTTGTTTATAAAAAGTCAACAGAACCATAATTTTCGAATTAACGCATAATTAGCAATGCAAAAGGCGTGTAACCTATTTTATCACTCATATAACATGGTAATAAGTGTAAGAACATGTCTAAGCATGTTCGACCCGACAATTTTCTGTTTAGACCCGGTTCGGAACCGAAAGTCGCAAAACTTTGACTTTTGCTTTGACTTCAGTTCTGACCCGATTTGGTATGATTTAGAAATGCCTTAGAGCTTCATTAGGACCAGGTTACATGTTGGTATAAACCTCTGTGATTAGTTCATTGATTGACCAATCCGTTTACACGTTTCCGTTAATGGCTTAATGTTGACCATAATGCCCTTTTGACCATAAAACGAGAATTTTGGAAATGTGAGAGGACAATAATCTTTGCTACTGATTTATAAACTTGTCCCTAAAATTTCATATCAGTTAGAGGTCTGGATTAGGAGTTATGCTCAATAGCGCACTTAAAAAGTTTTTTGTTAATTAAACGGCGCAATTAGCATAAAGCCTATCTAAACCCAAATTTTGACACCAAAACTTTTACCCACCGATGTAATATAATATTTTGGGATTTTTAAAGATTTTTAATTATTTTTAACCTGCTCATAACCTAAGGTTATGGCATTGATTCGGTAAATACCGAATATACCCTTTTTGTTTATAAAATGAGTTCTACATAGTATTTTGAAACCAATCCAATTGCTACTGATTTTATATAATAAAAGAAGTATTTTGAACTTTATAACCTGATCAGAAAACTCAGATTTCCTGTATAACCCGGAAATCGCTTAAAATGGCTTTTTACGCGTATTAAACACCTAGTATGGATTTAAAACCATTTTGTCATATAAGACTTATCACCAACTGATATAACCTGATAAATTAAGTTATTTTACTGATTTATTCAGACCCGAATCTTAGAATTTCATTTAATCTCTTTTATAATCTTTAAAATGACCAAAATACCCCTACGGGGCTTAAATTGAGATTAAACTCGTTTTGGGCATAATGGAAGGTATCCTACTGATATCACAACATATTTAAGGCATATTAACTTAGGAAACCTATTTATGACTCTTATGGTTACCCGTTACGTTTCTTGCGCGTTCGGTTCGGTTTATGTAACTAGTTTGCATAAATTAGCCGAAACGGGTCGAACCTTATCACTTTTATCTCAAAATCCAGAATGTGTTTAGTATACCCATATTATACAAGTCTTCAAACTTGTCGGGTCTAAATCACATTCTATTCCGGTCTTCGCTTAATCATGCGTATGAACCGTATCATTCATTCAAACTAACCGGTCTAAGTTTAGGCTTAATTAAAGACCCGTTAGGATTCTAATAGGTTATTATAAACATTCGTTCCAGAATAGGAGACCCGGTAAAAGCTACACGCACTTGTTATTTGTGATTGATACTTGCAAAGGTAAATACTTTTAACTTATTTTCCTTATACGGGCTTGGGGTATGGTATATAAAATACCGCTTGGTCGGGGATTGAATCTTTAATCGAATAGAGGTTAAACCATTGATATGCTCCGTTTTGAAATGTTTTGTTTGCTTAAAGCCTTTGGGGGGTTAATGATCATGTCCCGGATATCCTTGGCATCATCTTATGAGATGGCCACGACCTGAGCACGGGGTGTAGGCGTACACCCGTCAGTGCATAAATAAATAATGTGGTGTGTCTATTGATCTTTAACCCGGTCTACGGATCGGGCTACTGAACGCATAAGGAACATGTAATTCTTTTACAAGATTATATTCAAATAATTATCCCAAGTTATAAAAAGTTTGTGCCACGTGCATTCAAATCAATTTTATTAAACCTTCTCAAAATGAGTCAGTTAATTGTATTTACCAGTGTAAACTGACGTATTTTCCCAAAAAGGTTAAGTGCAGGTACTACGCGAACTAGGCTGGCTTTCTCCTAGCGTCCGCAATAAGTCTCGCAAGCTTGGATGTCAAAACTGTTGAACAATGTTTCCTTTTTTTATTTTGATCCACCTGTGGATTACTTTCAACTATTTGTGATACTTAATATTACAATATTATTTGGTTGAAATGAATCTATCTTTTGCTTCCGCTGTGCATTTAAATATTGTGTTGTTTGACTGTAATGATATCAACTACGTCACGATACTCCCCTACCGGGCCCACGGGTAAAACGTGGAAATATCGGGGTGTGACAGGTTGGTATCAGAGCCAACATTGAGTGAATTAAACACTAGCCTTTTGTGTTTAATCTCAATGACACAATTGCACATTCTTAAATTTTCGAGTCTAGACAAATAACATAGGACAAATTCTGTTTTGTTTTATTTTTTTTGTCTTTTATTTTATATATATTCTTGTTATTATCTTTGTTATGTTGACAGGAAATATGCCACTAAGAATTAGAAGAGGAGGAAGAGGTAAGGGGCCAATCACCGCTCCCAATGATCACGAAGCCGGGCCTTCATACCGGCGAACTCCTTCTACAACTATGAGTGCCGATCCGCAAGGAGCCTGGAAGACCTATACGGAGCCCGCTAGGCGATCTGTATCGCACAGCTCAACGCCTCCCTATCGCCATTCCTTTGGGCCGCATTCAGAAAATGAGCCCGAAGACTCCCGCCATTCCTTCTTACCATTGCAGCGGTCCGCTTCGCACCGTTCCTTTGGCGACCCTACTCCTGTCTTTCAGTGCCGGTTCAACCCAGCAAACTATATTCAAGAACCAGTGGGTTTTAACCCATTGGGACCAGAGGACCACTTCTTAGGAGACCATGCAATGGACATGGACAAGGACACGGATCCCGTCGAGCCTGCAACCGGAACTCCCAACCATCCCATCGAGATCTCTGATGGATCATCCTTCCACGGATCACCCTATGGTGGTCCAGACAGTTACCAAGCGAGGTTTAACCAGCATGAATGGTACTTCACACCATCTCACCATTCATCGCCTCACCATCAGCAGCAGCAGGATCCCTCCGAGGATCCACGTTTCGTGGCAGTCACGCCACCGCCTCCACCGCCGCCAGTTTATCAAGCACCTCCAGAACCACCAAGGCGTAGGAGGACAGGCGCACGAATATCCGCGCGAGGAGGGGACTTTCACTTTAGCACCCCCATCACTCAAGTGGCAGTCACTATCCGCCACTGCATGAAGACCCGCAAATGGGTGGGCCTTCAATCCCAGTTTCTGAGGTGAATTCTGCACCAGTTGCACCACCACCGCTACCAATGGGATTTGGCAACCCAATTCCCACATACGCCGGTTCAACGGCTTATAATCCGTTTGAGCAGCCGGCTCACACCAACTATAATTACGCTGAAGCCGACCCATACTTGGTAGCGGCCAACTACAACGCCCTTCATCCTGAAGGACCGTACGGAGCCCCTTGGGGAGTGGGATACCCAACTCATGGGTATCAAATACCTGTTAGACCTCCGACTCAGCACCTGTCGCAGCCACCACGATTTTCCCCACCGGAACAGGAGGAAATCCTCCAAAGACTAAGTCGGGTGGAACATGAATTTCAGGAGGAACGTAGGAATAACTGGGGATTCCTCAAGGGCCTAGCAAGCTTGTTAAAGGGGAAGAAGAAAAGGGATCATTAAATCCCTATATGTATTGTTGTATTTCCTATTTTCAATCAAGTCCCTGCGTGGACATTCATCTTGGTACTTAGTCCCTGCGTGGACTTGTCTTTTTAGTCCCTGCGTGGACATCCATTTTAGTAATTGGTCCCTGCGTGGACTTGTAATTTCAGTTTAACCCCTGCGTGGGTAATTTGTCTATTAAAAGTCCCGTTTAGGGCAATGTGTACTCTTTAGTGTTTAATGGAATGTTAAGTTTATAAATTTCATTTTGTCATTATATGCATAACTATATTATACATGAAATAAATAAATCAAAAATCATTCCTTTTAAAAATAATCTGCCTATATAAATATTAACTAAGAATCTTAAAGGTATAGCCTAGCCTACATGTCATTATAAGACTTGGCCAAGATGGTAAGACCTGTTAAAAAGATTCAAATCCCTGTTAACATCTGAAAACATGTTAACGCTCCTGGCAGACGTGATTCGTTAAAATCACACACGTCATTCTTATAATAGGATTCTTCAAAAGATTTCCTAACCCAACTTAATGATCTATAAATCATGGGTTTAAATCATCAATTAAGATGATCATATATTGACCATCCATTGGTAATATAGTGCCTACGGGCCCTGCTCATTGTCATATAAGACAAGAGACAGTAGTAGTCTACGACTCCCTGTTAGAGAA
The DNA here is from genome assembly GCA_030545235.1 of Helianthus tuberosus. Taxonomy (NCBI): domain Eukaryota; kingdom Viridiplantae; phylum Streptophyta; class Magnoliopsida; order Asterales; family Asteraceae; genus Helianthus; species Helianthus tuberosus. The sequence goes on along the minus strand of JARYGA010017229.1, from coordinate 25,470 downwards.
AGTTAATAAACTATGCTCAAACCTTAATGCCTTGATTCTCTGAAATCATGGTTTATGATTTAAAAATGTCCTCGTGACTAGGCCTTTTGTGCTACTAATAAAACTGTTATTGTTTTCTAATTAGGATAAATTATAATAAAAATCCTAAATAAATTATGATTAACAAATTAACCAAATATGGCCTGTGTTACCATGGTTAATGAATTGCCATAAAAGACAATTCCATAATAAACTCCCAAATAAATTATTGTCAATATCTTATGTAACAGTTCAAGATACAATGGCTGACTCGGATGAGATCAACAATCACCCACGGGGGAATCAGGATGATGCCCGAATTAATATAGCGGGTGCTGAACTGCAAGCGTTAATAGACAACGCTGTTACGAAAGCCATAGAGCGGCAGTATCAGGAATATAGCGGGACTCGAAGTAGGACCCTATCCGCACCGCATTCCAAGCCTAAGACTCATTCTGAGGCTCACAGCAAGCCACCCTCCAAGAAGGAAGAGCCAAAGAAAGACGATGACGATCGTCAGTCCTCAAATCAGCAAAGTACTCCATCTCAAAAGATTGTATTGAATCAAGGACCCCGTGATAAGGGTTGCTCCTACAAGTATTTTGTTTCATGCAAACCCAGGGATTTCACTGGGGAAAAAGGAGCTATAGACTGCATGACATGGTTGGATGAGATGGACACCGTGGTTGATATCAGCGGGTGCGCTGAGAAGGATGTGGTAAAGTTTGTGTCTCAATCGTTCAAAGGTGAGGCCTTAGCCTGGTGGAGATTGTTGATTCAAGCTACTGGGAAGATTCCACTGTACAATATGACATGGGAACAATTTGTTACCCTCATCAGGGAGAACTACTGCCCTCAGCATGAGGTAGAAAAGATTGAGTCGGATTTTCTGTCATTGGTAATGAAAAATCTGGATTGCCAAGCTTACCTTACGAGCTTTAATACAATGTCAAGATTGGTTCCGTATCTGGTGACCCCGGAACCCAAAAGAATAGCTCGTTTCATTGGGGGTTTAGCCCCAGAGATCAAGGCAAGTGTAAAAGTCTCTCGGCCAGCTACTTTCAGATCTGTAGCTGATATATCTTTGTCCCTCACACTGGACGCGGTCAGACAGAGATCGCTGTGGAACACGGATGCCGAGAAAAGGAAACGTGAAGATGACAATTCACGACGGTCAGATAAGAAGCATAGGGGAAACAATGACCACAAGAAGGGGTCTGGTTCTAAGAAGGATGGGCATTGATGTGTGCAAAATGCAACATATAAATTACATCAATTATGGCATAAAACTAACCCTTTTTTAGTACTAATGTTGGAAAAAGTGTGCTTTTGTCTTCCTTTTGTATTTTCAGGATTAAATGAGCTCAAATTAACAAAAGACGCAAAAAGACAGCAAAATCTAACATAAATACAAGAAAAGGAACAAACGTGACATGCCCGACCCCACGACAGCATCTTCCCAAGCAAAACAAGAAAACAGAAGACTGAACACGCCCCGTGCTCAGCCAGCACGGGGGCGTGCCCAAGTGTCAGCAGAAAAGACAAAGTGGTAGAAGCTTCTATTGCCCACCACGGGGCCGTGCTCAGCGGACACGGGGCCGTGGTCAACTATAAGATTCGCAGAATCCAGGCAAATCTTCATAGTACAAATATTCTTCTGCACACGGGGTCGTGCTCAGCGGACATGGGGGCGTGGTCAACTAATAAAGACAAGCTGCATTAAATGTAGAAAGAGAGGATGTGGACACGGGGCCGTGCCCACTGGACACGGGGCCGTGCTCGAGCTTCTGTTCAGCCTATAAATAGGAGTGCTTGGCTCAAGCTCAAACCATCCCTTGGCACACCACCTCTCTCACACTTCACCCACCACCCATCACCACCATAACACCATCATCCATTGTCCATCATAGAGTGTGTGAGTCGTCTCGGGATCCAAGATTGATCGTAAGAGTTCTTGACAATCAAGGCCATGTTTGCCTAAGTCTCTTACATCACTTGGTGAAGACAAAGTGTTAGTGTAATACTTTTTATTTTTAATCTTTTCGCACTTTTTACTTAGTTTTGTATTAATGACTTTAATAACTAGTTTCTTATGTTGAAGGTGATTCTTCCTTATCGTTTGTCCGTGGTGTCTTGGCATTATTTTACTGTCTATATAAAATAAAAGATTTTCACCATTCATATCTCCACGGTCTATATGGAGGTATGTTGGCTACCTGGTCGGGGGTTAAGGGAACAGTTTGGTAAGAGTCTTGCCGTTGTTCAACGTTTAGAGATCCTGCAAGGGACCTGGGTCAAATTTAGTAGGACCTCCTTCAATACTTAACGGTATTGGATGGCGGGGGTCCAAACTCTTTGATCCCCTCATAAGTTAAACTACTATTAATACTATAACCAGGACTGTATCCCTGCTGACTCAGACTACTTAGCCGAGGGTAACGTCACCTTCAAAAGAGGGGCCTACCATAATTTGCATTAATAACTTAATTAATTATCTTTCAATAATCCGACCCTTTAGGATTGTATCCTTGCTGACTCAAACTACTGGGTTGAGGGTAACGTCACCTTCAAAAGAGGGGCCTACTACAATAACTAAGATAATCTCTTAAATAAGTGCAAAAGTGCGGAAATAATCAAAGGTTACACTAAACACGAGTCGGAACCAAGTGATTCATCTTGTCTATCTGTTTTTATTTTTATTTTTATTTTCAACATTTTAGTTAGTTTTTATTTTTCTTAGTTTAAAAACCTTTTTCTAAACTTTTGATTTGATTAGACGTTGAGGATAAACCGGTACTAAAAGCTCTTGTGTCCTTGGACGACCTCGGTATCTTACCAACACTATACTACGCTCACGATGGGTGCACTTGCCCATATGTGTGTTTAGTGTTAGTAAATATCGTGTTTTATAAATTTAAAACTTGGCTAAAAAAGTGTAAAAAGGGCTTAAAATATACTTAAACCTACATATACACCTAACGCACATCAGGCATCAATCTGGAGATAAGCCCAAGTGTAAGATTTGTCAGAAGCACCACTTTGGCAGGTGCAGACTTGACTCAAAATCCCAATCTCAGCCGAGGCCTTGTGGGATTTGCAAATCTTCGAAACATAAGACCCTAGAGTGCAAGAAACTGAAGGATGCAACGTGCTACAGTTGCAACGAAAAAGGGCACATTAAGACAAATTGCCCAAAATATGCAAAGAAAGCTGAGGAAGGGAAGAAGACCAATGCTAGGGTCTTCAGGATGGATGCAAAGGAAGCTGTGCAGGACGATAACGTGATCACATGTACCTTTCTCATAAATGATGTTTATGCAAGAGTACTTTTTGATTCAGGCGCTGATAAGTCATTCGTAGATAATAAGTTTTGTAAATTGCTGAACTTACCTGTTAAAACCTTAAGTGTGAAATATGAGGTGGAGTTAGCAGATGGCACCTTAGAAACAGCGTCAACCGTGCTAGATGGATGTTTCATATCCATTAGGAACCACTCTTTTCCTTTATCCCTACTTCCTTTGAAGTTAGCCGGTTTCGACATAGTTTTAGGCATGGACTGGTTATCTCATAACCAGGCCCAGATTGTCTGCAACAAGAAGCAAGTGGTGATCAAGACTCCGTCTGGTGAATCACTTACCATTCAGGGAGATACCCAATATGGACTGCCTGAGCAAGTGTCTATGCTCAAGGCCTCTAAGTGTTTGAAGAAGGGTTGTGTCATCTACATGGCACAAGTAACTATTGATGAGCTGAAACCTAAGATGGAAGACATCCCCGTCATTTCTGAATACCCTGAAGTTTTCCCTGAAGAACTACCTGGTTTACCACCAGATAGACAAGTAGAATTTAGAATTGACATCATCCCTGGAGCAGCACCAGTTTCTAGAGCACCTTATAGGTTGGCACCAACAGAGATGAAGGAATTGAGAACACAACTAGATGAATTGCTAGCCAAGGGTTTCATTAGGCCTAGTTCGTCTCCTTGGGGAGCACCAATCTTATTTGTCAAGAAGAAGGATGGATCGATGCGTCTGTGCATCGATTACCGTGAGCTTAATAAGGTCATTATCAAGAATAGGTACCCATTGCCCAGGATCGACGATCTGTTCGATCAGCTTCAAGGGGCAAGCTACTTCTCTAAGATTGACTTAAGGTCAGGCTATCACCAACTGAAGGTTAGAGATGAAGACGTACACAAGACTGCATTTAGGACTCGTTATGGTCATTACGAGTTCCTAGTGATGCCTTTTGGGCTCACTAATGCACCAGCGGCATTCATGGATCTCATGAACCGTGTCTGCAAACCATACTTGGACAAATTTGTTATCGTCTTCATTGACGACATTCTGATTTATTCAAAGAATCAGGCCGACTATGAGAAACATCTTCGATGTATTCTCTCACTACTTCAGCAGGAGAAGCTCTATGCCAAATTCTCTAAATGTGAATTTTGGCTTCGTGAAGTCCAATTTCTTGGACATGTGGTTAGTGAACGTGGAATCCAAGTAGATCCCGCTAAAGTTGAAGCTGTCATGAATTGGCAAGAGCCGAAGACGCCCACAGAAATTCGCACTTTCTTGGGATTGGTAGGATACTACAGGCGCTTTATTGAAAAATTTTCAAGGATTGCTGCACCCCTAACTTCTTTGACTAGGAAGGATATTAAGTTCAACTGGGGACCCAAGCAACAAGAATCCTTCGATATCCTTAAGCAGAAGCTAAGCAATGCGCCTGTACTGACATTGCCTGAAGGTACCGAAGAATTCGTGGTTTACTACGACGCATCGCACACTGGCATGGGGTGTGTGCTTATGCAGAAATGCAAGGTTATTGCCTATGCTTCACGTCAGTTAAAGGTGCACGAAAAGAACTACACCACCCATGACTTGGAGTTGGGTGCCGTTGTATTTGCACTAAAACTTTGGAGGCACTATTTATACGGTATCAAGTGTGTGATCTATTCTGATCACAAGAGCCTCCAGCACCTGTTTAATCAGAAGGACCTAAACATGAGGCAACGACGTTGGATGGAAACTTTGAATGATTATGACTGTGAGATAAGATACCATCCCGGCAAGGCGAATGTAGTCGCCGATGCCTTGAGTAGAAAGGAAAGAGTGAAGCCTATAAGAATCAATGCCAAGAGCATTGAGATAAAGAATTGTTTGAATGAAAGGTTGTTAGCTGCACAGAAGGAAGCTGTGTTGGAAGCTAACTATCCTAACGAAAAGCTAGGAGTAACTGAAGAACAGTTATCCTATGGCAAGGACGGAATCCTAAGGTTAAATGGACGAATATGGGTTCCAGTTTATGGAGGACTTCGGGATGTTATCCTCCAGGAAGCCCATAGTTCTAAATATTCCGTTCATCCTGGAGCTGATAAGATGTACCAGGATCTAAAGGCAAACTTTTGGTGGATAGGCTTGAAGAAGTCTATAGCTACCTATGTAGCTAAATGTTTGACGTGTGCGCAAGTCAAAGCTGAACATCAGAAGCCGTCAGGTTTGCTACAACAGCCTGAACTTCCCACGTGGAAGTGGGAAATGGTGACAATGGATTTCATCACCAAGTTTCCAAAGACAAGGAAAGGAAATAATACCATATGGGTGATAGTTGATAGATTGACTAAGTCAGCACATTTACTACCCATTAAGGAGACCTATAGCTCCGACATGTTAGCCCAATTGTACGTAGATAAGATTGTATCTCTACATGGCGTACCTGTGTCTATTATCTCTGACAGAGATACTAGATACACGTCACATTTTTGGAAAAGTTTCCAACAATCTCTGGGCACGCGCTTAAATTTTAGTACGGCTTACCATCCTCAGACGGATGCCCAGAGTGAGCGTACAATCCAAACTTTGGAAGACATGCTTCGTGCATGTGTGATTGACTTAGGTGGTAGTTGGGATAACCACCTACCATTAATCGAGTTCTCGTATAACAATAGCTATCATACGAGCATCAAGGCTGCGCCTTTCGAGGCCTTGTACGGTAGAAAGTGCAGAACTCCCGTCTGTTGGGCGGAAGTTGGAGATGTCCAATTGACAGGACCTGAAATAGTCTTTGAAACGACGGACAAGATTTTCCAGATTCGTGACCGCCTGAAAGCTGCCCGAGATAGGCAGAAGAGCTACGCAGATCTAAAGCGTAAACCTCTGAAATTCGAGGTAGGTGATAAAGTGTTGCTTAAAGTATCACCCTGGAAGGGAGTAATGCGATTTGGTAAGAAAGGTAAGTTAAGCCCGAGATACATAGGACCATTCGAGGTCATCGAATGTGTCGGATCAGTTGCCTATAAGTTAAAATTACCTGAAGAGCTCAGTGGTATTCACAATGTATTCCACATCTGCAATCTGAAGAAGTGTTTCGCTGATGAATCACTAGTCATACCACATATAGATGTGCACATAGAAGAGAGCTTGAAGTTTGTTGAAAAACCTATGTCGATCGAGGATCGACAGGTTAAGAAGCTTCGAAGGAAGCATGTACCGATCGTAAAGGTTAAATGGGATGCCCGTAGAGGTCCCGAATACACATGGGAGGTAGAGTCTATCATGAAAGAAAAGTACCCTCATTTATTTCAGTAAATCTCGAGGTCGAGATTTCTTTTAAGGGGGTGAGGATGTAACACCTCGAAAATTCGTGTTCAATAAAATAACGACACGTGTCATGTACGACAAAAGTGTTATAAACCCGGATCTAGTTAAAGATGTATGGCGGGATTTAAAAGTGTCGTCATGTTAATTTATACCTCTGAACGACCTTATTATGAATCCCAAGGCCCTAATATATATTATAAACATCTAATAAACATCCTAAATCCGGTTAATGCTAACAATGATTGATTCATATTTGCAAGAGTGGGATCCTACGTGGATATGAACGACAAACCTTCGTTTATGGCTTTTCGTTAAAGTCCAAGACAATATTGCAACATGGTAGGGTGGACATGACTATTCAAGCATGATATAAAGGCCCCATACTGATAATTCATGATCCAAAATCGTAATACACTAGTTACCCGTTCGAAACTTGAAAGGTCAAGAGATTTTGCCCCTGATAAAGGGCTTACGGACAGTAAAGGACCCCCTTACGGTCCGTAAGGAGTGCCCAGCGACAGAAATTGTGACAGGTGCCTGTTATAAACGATTAACCGACTTAAAATGCCGTTTTCCACTCCCATGGGCGACCCCTACTTGCTTTTAGTCCTTAGGGACACTTGTGGATGATCCATGATCAGTTGTAGCCTTGTTTGTCATGATCACAAGCCATTAAACTCACTATATAAGGCCCTCATGTTGCAACATTTTAATCATGCCTTCCATCTGCATTTGTGGAACTTCCTGGAGCATAAGATCAGTCCCCAAGCATCTCTAATCGTGCATTAGACCTTGGTAAGTACCCTTGACCTTCCTTAATCGAGTTTTGCTTAGTTATTAGCTTAAAAGTCAAACCGTCGTAATTAAGGTTTGACTTATCGATTAATCACTAATGGTCTAGTGTTTAGCCAAATTAAAGGTAGTTATAAGTTGGTAATTATGTGGGCATTAAACCCTTAAAAGGGCACCCTCTGATTCCCGCTCTAACTAGATCAAATGTCGGGTCAAAGTTGTTTATAAAAAGTCAACAGAACCATAATTTTCGAATTAACGCATAATTAGCAATGCAGAAGGCGTGTAACCTATTTTATCACTCATATAACATGGTAATAAGTGTAAGAACATGTCTAAGCATGTTCGACCCGACAATTTTCTGTTTAGATCCGGTTCGGAACCGAAAGTCGCAAAACTTTGACTTTTGCTTTGACTTCAGTTCTGACCCGATTTGGTATGATTTAGAAATGCCTTAGAGCTTCATTAGGACCAGGTTACATGTTGGTATAAACCTCTGTGATTAGTTCATTGATTGACCAATCCGTTTACACGTTTCCGTTAATGGCTTAATGTTGACCATAATGCCCTTTTGACCATAAAACAAGAATTTTTGAAATGTGAGAGGACAATAATCTTTGCTACTGATTTATAAACTTGTCCCTAAAATTTCATATCAGTTAGAGGTCTAGATTAGGAGTTATGCTCAATAGCGCACTTAAAAAGCTTTTTGTTAATTAAACGGCGCAATTAGCATAAAGCCTATCTAAACCCAAATTTTGACACCAAACCTTTTACCCACTGATGTAATATAATATTTTGGGATTTTTAAAGATTTTTAATTATTTTTAACCTGCTCATAACCTAAGGTTATGACGTTGATTCGGTAAATACCGAATATACCCTTTTTGTTTATAAAATGAGTTCTACATAGTATTTTGAAACCAATCCAATTGCTACTGATTTTATATAATAAAAGAAGTATTTTGAACTTTATAACCTGATCAGAAAACTCAGATTTCCTGTATAACCCGGAAATCGCTTAAAATGGCTTTTTACGCGTATTAAACACCTAGTATGGATTTAAAACCATTTTGTCATATAAGACTTATCACCAACTGATATAACCTGATAAATTAAGTTATTTTACTGATTTATTTAGACCCGAATCTCAGAATTTCATTTAATCTCTTTTATATTCTTTAAAATGACCAAAATACCCCTACGGGGCTTAAATTGAGATTAAACTCGTTTTGGGCATAATGGAAGGTATCCTACTTATATCACAACATATTTAAGGCATATTAACTTAGGAAACCTGTTTATGACTCTTATGGTTACCCGTTACGTTTCTTGCGCGTTCGGTTCGGTTTATGTAACTAGTTTGCATAAATTAGCCGAAACGGGTCGAACCTTATCACTTTTATCTCAAAATCCAGAATGTGTTTAGTATACCCATATTATACATGTCTTCAAACTTGTCGGGTCTAAATCACATTCTATTCCGGTCTTCGCTTAATCATGCGTACGAACCGTATCTTTCAGTCAAACTAACCGGTCTAAGTTTAGGCTTAATTAAAGACCCTTTAGGATTCTAATAGGTTATTATAAACCTTCGTTCCAGAATCGGAGACCCGGTAAAAGCTACACGCACTTGCTATTTGTGATTGATACTTGCAAAGGTAAATACTTTTAACTTATTTTCCCCATACGGGCTTGGGGTATGGTATATAAAATACCGCTTGGCCGGGCATTGAATCTTTAATCGAATAGAGGTTAAACCATTGATATGCTCCGTTTTGAAATGTTTTGTTTGCTTAAAGCCTTTGGGGGGTTAATGACCATCTCCCGGATATCCTTGGCATCATCTTACGAGATGGCCACGACCTGAGCACGGGGTGTAGGCGTACACCCGTCAGTGCATAAATAAATAATGTGGTGTGTCTATTGATCTTTAATCCGGTCTACGGATCGGGCTACTGAACGCATAAGGAACATGTAATTCTTTTACAAGATTATATTCAAATAACTATCCCAAGTTATAAAAAGTTTGTGCCACGTGCATTCAAATCAATTTTATTAAACCTTCTCAAAATGAGTCAGTTAATTGTATTTACCAATGTAAACTGACGTATTTTCCCAAAAAGGTTAAGTGCAGGTACTACGCGAACTAGGCTGGCTTTCTCCTAGCGTCCACAATAAGTCTCGCAAGCTTGGATGTCAAAACTGTTGAACAATGTTTCCTTTTTTATTTTGATCCACATGTGGATTACTTTCAACTATTTGTGATACAAAATATTACAATATTATTTGGTTGAAATGAATCTATCTTTTGCTTCCGCTGTGCATTTAAATATTGTGTTGTTTGACTGTAATGATATCAACTACGTCACGATACTCCCCTACCGGGCCCACGGGTAAAACGTGGAAATATCGGGGTGTGACATACTTCCTATATATAAGTGCTTCCGTCATGTTGCCAAACTTTCGTAGAACGTGCCATGTGGGAATTTGTCGTTGTGGATTGTGATGAGATTGTCAACTCTAATCTAAGTTAAACTATTGGTTAATCTATGTGGATTAGTTGGGTCAATCTATTTTATTTAATCTATTTTGATTAGCCTAATGTTGTGGTTGGCAAAGTATGACACCGATGACGAGGGGGAAGTGGCGTGATCGAAGCATGGTGGATACGCCGCTGGTACTTCCTATATATAAGTGCTTCTATCATGTCGCCGAACTTTCGTAATACGTGCCATGCGGGATTTCGTTGGTTGAGAATTGTTGATACTAAATCTATGATTAATCTATTAAAGTCTATGGAAAGTCTATTGAAGTCTATGGCAATCTATTGAATGTCTATCGAATATATTGAAGTCTATTGAGTTTATTATAGACTATTTGAAGCCTATCGTAATCTATTGAAATCTATGAAAGTCTATGTTAATCTATGATGAGTGTGGACTACGACATGTGACATGACATCGAGTACGAGGTGGAAGTATTGTGTCCGAAGCATGGTGGATACGCCGCTGGTACTTCCTATATATAAGCGCTTCTGACATACTGCCAAGCTTCGTGCAACATGCCATGTGAAGGTCGTGGGTTGTGGTGTTTAATCTATTAAAATCTATCGAGTTAGCCTAGATGTATGATGAGAGTATTGTTTGGCAATTACGACACGTAACATGACGCCGAGTACAGGACAGAAGCGATGTGCCCGAAGCGTGGTGGATACGCCCCTGGTACTTCCTATATATAAGCGTTTCTGACTTGTTGCTAAGCTCCGTACAACACGCCATCCGAAGTTCGTTGGTTTGCGGTGCCTATGTAAATCTATGTGAACCTTGATTCTTAGTCTATCGTGCGTAAATATATGATAATCTATGTTAATCTACACTTATACGATCCTCTTATTGGATCTTTAGGATGTCTTCTCGAAAGCTATTTGACACTCTCAGGAAATACAGGGAGAAGTCTCAGAAGAAGATGATGTCTTTCATGGCCGACCAGATAGCTCGAGTCATGCCAAAGATCGTCTATGAGCTCCAAGGATCAAACACTCCTCCATCCTCTGTGGACTCCAAGGCTGAAAAGCAGAAGCCTACAAAGTTCAGCTACAAACATTTCATCTCTTGCAACCCTAAGCCTTTCACGGGCAGTGATGGGGTGACGGCTATGCTCGAGTGGTTCGACAGCATTGAAGTTACCTTCATTAACAGCGAGTGCCCAAATCATTTGAAAACTAGGAGTGCAACTGGAATGTTCCAAGGCAGAGCGTTGGAGTGGTGATCGAATAAGAGAAACATCCGTTCTAATGAAGAAGCCTATGCTCTTCCATGGGCTGAGGTGCGAGAACTCATGATGCTCGAGTTCTGCCCTCCTCATGAACAACTCAAGCTTGAAGAAGAGTTTTGGCATTTGAAGCAAGTTGGTGATGACAACTTGGCTTATACTACCCGATTCAAGCAGCTGAGTTTGACCATTCCTCACTTGGTTTCTACTCCCAAGCGGATGATAACCAAGTACATCAACGGTCTACCACCTGCAATGCATGATTCCATTGAAGGAGCTCAGCTAAAAACTATTGAGAAAGTCTACCGTCTTGCAGCTAGTCTCAACAACAATCGTGTGCGTGATAAGCAGTTTGCTACCCCTGCTCCTTCAAAGTCTGCTAACCAAGTTACCCAGCAGCCAAATGGCAGCAAGAACAAGAAGAGGAAATCTCAAGGTTCGGGATGTAATGCTATTGTCCATACTGCTAACCCTGCTGCAAAACCTACCCCTACTCTTGTTGCTGCTAAACCTGCTGCTTCTGAAGCGAAGAAGCAATACACTGGTCTTATCCCAAGTGTGCAACTTGCAACTTTCATCATCCTATTGCTTCTGCACGTCATCTGTGCACCAACTACAACCGCTATGGTCACACGACTCCCTATTGTAGCCAAGGTAATCCAGCTCAGCAAGCTCAGCAAGCCCCAGCCCAGGCAGCTTTACCAGCACCTCCAGCTCCTCTACAGAACCCTAAGCCGGTCAATGCTGTTCGTGCATGTTTCCAGTGTGGAGATACTACGCATCTTCATAATCGTTGCCCTCAGCTGAACCAAGACCAACAAGCAGCCGCTCGTGGACGAGCATTCAATCTCAATGCTAATCAGGCTCGCAACAACAATGACGTGGTGAATGGTATGTTTCTCGTTAATAACCTTTATGCTTCGATCCTATTTGATACTAGTGCCGATAAAAGCTTTGTGTCCGTGGGATTTGAGTCTTTGATAAATTGTACACGCTCTAAGTTACCAGAGTCATTCTCTGTTGAGGTCGCCAATGGTAAGTCGATTCTTGTTAATTCTATTGTACGTGATTGTTCCCTGACTCTTAACGATCACGTATTCTCTGTTGATCTCATACCCATGCGTTTGGGTAGTTTTGATGTCATTATCGGTATGGATTGGTTGCGTAAGAACCATGCCGAGATTGTTTATCATGATAAGTTTGTTCGTCTTCCTCTGCCATCTGGTGATGTTTTGAATGTCTATGGAGACCAACCTTCAAAAGGATTGAGGCTGATGTCATGCACACAGGCGAGCAGAAGTTTACGTAAACAAAACCCTGACTTCTTGGCCCACGTGGTGGAACAAAAGGGCAAGGGGAAGAACATAAATGATGTTCCGGTTATGTGTGATTTCCCTGATGTCTTTCCCGAGGATTTACCTGGTCTTCCTCCTCCTAGATCCGTCGATTTTCGTATTGATCTCGTACCTGGCGCAACTCCTGTCGCCAAGGCTCCTCACCGTCTTGCACCTTCCTAGATGCAAGAGCTATCTAGTCAGCTACAAGAATTACTCGATAAGGGTTTTATTCGTCCGAGCACCTCCCCGTGGGGTGCTCCTGTTTTATTTGTCAAGAAGAAGGATGGTTCGTTTCGTATGTGTATCGACTATCGTGAACTTAATAAGCTTACCGTAAAGAACCGTTGCCCGCTTCCTCGTATTGATGACCTATTCGACCAACTACAAGGCGCGTCCTGTTTCTCTAAGATCGACCTCTGATCTTGATATCATCAGTTGCGTGTCCTCGAGGATGATATTCCAAAAACCGCATTTCGTACTCGATATGGACACTACGAGTTCGTGGTTATGCCTTTTGGACTGACCAACGTACCCGCCGTGTTCATGGATCTTATGAATCGTGTGTGTAAACCCTATTTGGATCGTTTTATTATATTCTTTATTGATGATATCTTGATTTATTCTAAGACTAAAGCTGATCATGCTCGACACTTACGCTTGATGCTTGAACTCTTACGTGGTGAACGCCTATATGCTAAATTTTCTAAGTGTGAGTTTTGGATTGATGAAGTACAATTTCTTGGTCATGTTGTTAGTAGGCAGGGCATTCATGTTGACCCATCTAAAATCGAAGCCGTGAAGAATTGGAGTACGCCCAAATCCGCATCCGAAATTCGTTCTTTTCTAGGATTGGCTGGTTATTACCGCCGATTCATTTTTGACTTTTCTAAAATTGTTGTTCCCCTTACTTCGTTAACTCAAAAGGAGAAACCTTTTGTTTGGGGTCCCGAACAAGAGAAATCATTTCAAACTCTTAAAACTCTTTTGTGTAATGCCCCTGTTCTTACTCTCACTGATGGGAATGACGATTTCGTGGTATATTGTGATGCCTCAAACCGTGGATTGGGCTGTGTGCTCATGCAGCGGGACAAGGTTATTGCTTATGCTTCTCGTCAACTCAAGGTGCATGAGAAGGTTTATAATAACCTATTAGAATCCTAACGGGTCTTTAATTAAGCCTAAACTTGGTGCAGTTGTGTTTGTGTTAAAGATATGGCGACACTACTTGTATGGTACTAAGTGCGTGGTTTTCACTGACCATAGAAGTCTTCAACATATCTTCGACCAAAAAGAGTTGAACATGCGACAGAGACGTTGGGTGGAATTGCTTAACGACTACGACTGCGAAATTCGCTACCATCCTGGCAAGGCGAATGTAGTGGCTGATGCTCTTAGTCGAAAAACTCATGTGAATGCTATTCGCATCTCTAATGACCTCCATGCATGTATCCGCGACGCCCAGTATTCATCAGCAAATGAAGGAAGCCTAGAAGAAGAGGTCCACGGCGCCAGGATTGATCAGCTTGAAACTAAACCTAATGGACTGCAGTATTACCTAAATCGCATCTGGGTGCCGGATCGCGATAATCTCCGTGAGCTTATTATGAAGGAGGCTCACAAATCCCATTACTCCATTCATCCGGGCGCCGATAAGATGTACCATGATCTGCGTACGACTTATTGGTGGCCTGGCATGAAAAGGGACATTGCCATATATGTTTCTAAATGCCTTACTTGCATGAAAGTGAAGGCTGAACATCAACGCCCTTCAGGACTCTTAGAATAACCCAAAATCCAAGTCTGGAAATGGGATAGTATCCCTATGGACTTTATTACTAAATTACCTCGAACACCTTCTGGTCACGATAGTATATGGGTGATAGTTGATCGTTTGACTAAATCAGCCCACTTTCTTCCTATACGCGAAGATTATAAAGTGGAGAAACTTGCTAGGATCTATACCGATGAGATTATATGCCGTCATGGCATTCCTCTCGACATAATCTTTGACCGTGATGGTCGTTTTACTTCACGTCTTTGGCAAACATTTCAGTCCGCTATGGGTTTGCACTTGAATCTTAGCACGACCTTTCATCCTCAGACGGATGGACAGACCGAGCGTACTATTCAAACCCTGGAGGACATGCTTCGTTCTTGTGTCATCGACTTTGGTGGTAACTGGGATGTACATTTACCATTGATAGAATTCTCGTACAACAATAGCTACCATTCCAGTATTCAGATGGCTCCTTTCGAAGCTCTGTACGGACGGAAATGCCGATATCCTCTCTGTTGGCATGAGGTTGGGGAGAAGCAGTTCACTGGCCCTGAAATCATTCAAGAGACAACGGATAAGATTCTTCAGATCTGTGATAACTTGATCAAGGCTAGGAGCAGACAAAAGAGCTATGCTGATAAAAGGCGCAAGCCTCTGGAATTTGCTGTTGGTGATCGATTCCTACTCAAGGTATCTCCCTGGAAGGGAGTGGTTCATTTTGGTAAGAAGGGAAAGCTCGCTCCTCGCTATGTAGGTCCTTTCGTTATACTTGAAAGGATTGGAAAAGTGGCGTACAGACTCGACTTGCCACAAGAACTAAATAATGTGCACCCTGGTGTTCCACGTGTCCAATCTACGTAAATGCCTTGCCGACAAGGAACTGCAGGTTCCCCTTGAAGACTTACAAATAAATGAAGCTGTCCAATTTGTGGAGAAACCGGTCGAAATCATGGATCAAGCTGTCAAGCGTCTAAGGCGCAACAAAATTCCCATTGTTAAGGTTCGATGGGAAGGAAAGAGTGGTGCCGAATTGACTTGGGAGTTGAAAAGTGATATGAAGGCCAAGTATCTGCAGCTCTTTGAGCAGTCTTCATCTAAGATTTCCGGGATGAAATATCCTAAAGGAGGGGAGACTGTAACGCTCAGCGTCCCTAAACTTTAGGATTTTGTCAAGATTAGTCCCTGAAGATTGCCTAGTTGTCATTTTAACCCTAATCTATGTGGAAGTCTATGATATATACTTGAAATGCCTAAATCTACGTGTGGAATGCCTATTTCCTTGGAATGTCTATGTCTATATGCTTGGAATGCCTAAACCCTATATTTGAAATGTCTAAATCTATGTTGGAATGCCTAAATCTATGTTTGGAATGTCTAAATCTATTTGGTGCTTGACTCTTTAGACTCGTGAAACTTGATTCTTGGTTGAACGAGAGACTAGAGGCTTGTCACTGGCGGAATCTATTAATCTTGAAACTTTTGATAAAGTGACAATCCGATCGGATTGCCACCCGATCGGATGACCACCCGAACGGATGACCACCCGAATGGGCCACCACCCTATCCATGACACACCACCTCAAGTCCCCTCCACACTATAAATAGGCATGTCACATCACTTTATTCCCTGATGTGAGAGCCCTGTTCGACCAGACGCACGCACACTACTTTTTCTCCATTTCTTGGCGATTTCGGTACGTTTCAAGCTAGATTCTTGTACTTTCTTGATCTATACTTCATCCTCTATGTGATTCACCTCTGAAATCACACTTTTCACCGTGAAATCTCTCAGATCTGAGATCTTAAGGATGATGTCATCATGGTGATTTGTACAAACTTTCATATGAGGTCATTCTTGGTGAGATCTAGCTAAGATCTAAGGGATCCCATGTATTTATCACTAAATCTAAGCTAAATCTAAGTATTTTCATGATAAAACTTAAGTTTCTTCATCTTTTCTTCAATCTTTTACTTTAAATGGTGAGATCCGGTCCTGAACGGACTATAGACTTGATTATTAGTCTAGAGTCGGCTCAAGGATGGATTTCCACCGAAGGATGATGGTCGGAATACGGAGTTTGACATAAACGTTATCACGAACAGTAACTGATCGGACTGGGGTGGTTCCCACCCGATCAGAATGGCTGTGCAACGATGAGTTTACCATTGTCACAATACGTACCATGCCGTCATCGTTAAACTTAGAAAAATGTTACAAAATGGTTAAGGGAACGTGGTTCGCCCGATCGAGCGGCAACCCGATCGGACAGCCACCCGATTGAGTGACACTTGCCTTGAAACCTTCCAACACTTAGTAACTTTTTAGAAACTTGGAGTTTTGGAGACTTCAATCGAGTGACAACCCGATCGGACAGCCGCCCGATCGAGTAGCCACCCGATCAAGGTAACCAAAACACTTAAGCTATATACTTGACACTTGAATCGGATGGTCACCCGATCGGACAGCCGTCCGATCGGACAGCCATTCGTTTCACCCTCACACTAAGCCACCTGATCGGAAACCCGTCCGATCGGACAACCCTTCGTTCACACTAAGTCACCCGAATCGACTGGCAATCCGATCGGATAGCCATCCGATCGGACATCCATTCGATCCAGTGACAGTTTCCAACACTTTATTCAATCTCGTTATTCTGCCCGACTCTTATCCTATTGCAATCTAATCAGGCTAATTCTAAGAGAGCTCCCTTTGATCCAATAACAGTTGCGACTATTAAGCAATCACTGTGAGTATACTCGATCCCTTTTTTTACTCTTAAACTTTGGGGTGTAACATGTATTCTATATAAACTTGAATCTTTGCAAACTAAACTCTATCCTATGTGTATGTGAAACTTGTGCATTCTAGTATTCTATTTTATGCTATGTGACGTTTAATCCAGGGTGTGTAGTTCCGCTTTAACAATAGTAGCGATATAGGGGGTGCACCTCTCCCATTATTCTCAAGGGGTATTGTTAGGAGGATTCTAGTTTACCTTGAGTCTTGGGTAAACACTAAAGCATCGGGATACTTGGGCTATCACTGCGTGGACTGCGACACTAGCACGTTGAAACTATTTTTATTGCTTACATTGTGGATATGAGTTGTTTTTAATCTATTATTCTATTATCAAACTTGTATACTCACCAATACTTTTGTATTGATATTTTAATACATGTTGCAGGCTAATAGGTTGCGCAGGAACATGGAAATCAAGCTAGGAGATGCTTAGAAACGTCGCCTAGTTAATCTAGTTTTTGAACAATTTGAGCAATTCTATTTGGTGATGTAAACTTGATAATACTTTATTTTTGGTTATTAGGCAATTTATATCATGAAATCTATTTAATCCTATCGAAATATCTATTGTTATGGAACTTCGTGAGCAATCTGAACGCTTAGTGCTCGCACCCCTATGTTTCCGTCATCGGTTAGGGTGTGACAGATTGGTATCAGAACCATAACTATAGGGAATTAGGATAAGTAGGAATACTTACCCTAGTCTATAGTTCTAGGAAATTTGACTCTTATTTGTTGTTTAAGACTTATGCATTCTACCGTATCTGCTTCCTAGCAGCATATATTCCTGTTAAACTTACATGCCTTTCCTAAGGCTAACATAATGTACACTTTATATTTTGAAAACACTGTTACTCGGTGTTTGTAATTTTGCACGAGATTTGCTCTCAAGTCAGGAGTGACATTCGAACCTTGATGGTAAAATCTCCATATAATTCTAGTAGGTCTTGTCTGTGGATAAGTACCAATGCTATTTAGGGTACGATGTTGTCAAGTTAGAGGTGAAACTCAGATCTTGATTACTAGTCCCACTCCTTGATTTTATGTCTCGCCAAAGTCTCGTGAATTCCAATCAATTAGGAACGTGGAATGGCTGAAAGGACGAATATCGTAGGCCTAACATCGATGACGTATTTGTCCAAGTAAGTCAAGACACGTTACCTCAATTCGAAATGGGTTCGAATCACTTTGGTTAGTCGTCATTCCTCTACCCAGAACAATCCTATGTTTTATGAGCCTATCTTTTATGCTATCTCGATTTTTATGTATGTGGTTTTAAGCTCGAATCTTCGTTCATTTTGGCATACTTTTACACTACTCACCCGTGTGTCCGCAACCTAATTCGTTAACTCTAATCTCAGATCGAACTAAATTTACGAAGCTTTACCCTATTTGATCAATCAATGTGATAATGTGTTGTAAGGCACTAGACGTAACATGGCATGGAATACGAGGGTAAAGTGACGTGTCCGAAACATGGTGGATACGCCGCTGGTACTTCCTATATATAAGTGTTTCTGGCATGTTACCAACTCTCGTACCAAGTGCCATGCGAAACTTAGTGTCTGCTGTTGAATTCTAAAACTATGGAAGGCCTATTTGTGTACTCTATGTGAAATCTATGTGAAGTCTATCGTGTATTCTAGTGAAATCTATGTGTAAACTACGTATGTGTGGATTGAGAAACAAAATACGAAACGTAGCCTAGTGCCGAAGACGAGGGAGAAAGTGGAATGTCTGAAACATGGTGGATACGCCGCTGGTACTTCCTATATATAAGTGTTTATGGCATACTACCGAACCTTCGTACCACGCGCTAAGTGAAGTTCGTAGTTTTGTAGGCTCAGTTTGAAGTTGTGAAATCTATTCGGGTTAATCTATGACGTAAATCTATTTGGTCAATCTATGTGGAGAATATGTTTTATGAAGCATGACAACGATGATGATACGGAGGTGGCATGATTGAAGCATGGTGGATACGCCGCTGGTACTTCCTATATATAAGTGCTTCCGTCATGTTGCCAAACTTTCGTAGAATTTGCCATGTGGGAATTTGTCGTTGTGGATTGTGATGAGATTGTCAACTCTAATCTAAGTTAAACTATTGGTTAATCTATGTGGATTAGTTGGGTCAATCTATGTTATTTAATCTATTTTGATTAGCCTAATGTTGTGGTTGGCAAAGTATGACACCGATGACGAGGGGGAAGTGGCATGATCGAAGTATGGTGGATTCGCCACTGGTACTTCCTATATATAAGTGCTTCTGTCATGTCGTCGAACTTTCGTAATACGTGCCATGCGGGATTTCGTTGGTTGAGAATTGTTAATACTACATCTATGATTAATCTATTAAAGTATATGGAAAGTCTATTGAAGTCTATGGCAATCTATTGAATGTCTATCGAATCTATTGATGTCTATTGAGTTTATTATAGACTATTTGAAGCCTATCGTAATCTATTGAAATCTATGAAAGTCTATGTTAATCTATGATGAGTGTGGACTACGACATGTGACATGACATCGAGTACGAGGTGGAAGTATTGTGTCCTAAGCATGGTGGATACGCCGCTGGTACTTGGTGTGCTAAAAGTGGTCTAAATAAATTAACTAAATTAAACCCTAAATTAGACACCTAAATTTTAAATTTATAAAACTAAGACTCTCTAACCTAGACCACACAACCGGCAAGTGTACCGGTCAATGTAGTATAGCCTAAGTAAGTCAGAGTATCGAACCCACGAGACTCTCTAATTACGTTGACTAGACTAGACTCGACTAACTTAACTGACCTAACTGAATTACTTGTTTTTATTGTTTTGGGGGGTTTTCTAAAAATCCTAAAATTGCAATTAAATTTAAACTAATTAATTAGACTAACTAGACGCGACTTTGGACGAAGATTTAGATCAGAGGTGACGAAGCAGCTACCTAGACTAGAATCCTATTTAACTAGGAATGGATTTCTATTCGAAACTAAAGTGGTATGGAGTCGGGATCTTTGTGTGCTAAACCCTAAGAAATCCCTACTAAGACCTCCCGACCCTTCTCAGGAAGAAACCTGTGAGACTCTACAGGGCTGTTATGACTACCGGTTGGTTAGACTTCCTCTCATTCCTCTAACTTCTTTAAAAGTGCCTTAATATGACAATCTACCTCTCAGTGCGAAAGTCTAAGGCAACTATGGATTTTAATTTAGTTTAATAGACACGAATAAGATTAGGGAACTAAGACCGATTTCTCTCAAAACCTAATCCTAGCTATATATCAAACCGAGACCTATTAATAACCTCGAGCCTCTCAGCGACAAGATTAGCAGAATATCAAGTTCTAAATATATTTTATTTACCGTTTCTAAGGTTATTGGCCAATTCACCCAAAGACTACCCGAACCCGCAAAGACTCGAATAATCAACACAAACCTATCCTATGAAAGTCATTCACCAAGGTTCATGTGAAACGAATAAACAATCAATAATCAAAACTAGATACGAATATGCACTAAGTCAAAGGTTCCAAAGTTCTTTACTTTTTAATAAAAACCCATACACACGATAATAAACGAATAATAATCCAAACTTTATTAAATAATCATCTTAACCTAGGTAGTTTAAGAAAATCTAGCCAAGAAACATAATCTTAAAAACAATCAAACAAGGTTTAGAACAAGAATTCATTAGAATAAAACAAGAAGACTAGAAAATAAAAGAAACCGAATAATAAAACCCGGTAGTTCCTTGTTCTTCAAGCTTCCCACTCTATCCCGATGATTCCGTAACCTTGAACCTCGCAAAAGATGCTTCACAATTCGTCCCTTGCTCCTGCCTTGAGTCTGGTGTTGCTTTTTTTTTTCCGTGTATGCGTCCTCAATCACGTCTGATGATATATGATGTTTTTCGTAGATATCTCCTTAGGTTTCAAGTATTATTCAAGGCCCAAATATGACAATAATAATAATGTGCGAATTATTTGTTTCAAAAGGCTCATAACCCAACTTCACGATAACATGCTGGACTGGATTTTTGGCGACCCACTTCTTTTCTAATGTGTATATCTTCACCCCACAAACAAATAATATGCAGCCTTTTTGTGGGGGTTGGATCCTTCTTTTATATATAGTCCCAACAAGAACTTATACTATATCTCCAAATTAATGCCATCGTCCACCAATTAATGGCCAAAACAAATGTGACAACCAATCACGTTAAATTTTATTTTGTTGTTATGTCGAGCCCATTTAATTAAAATATAAACAGCCCACTCACGGAAAATGGCTGCAATTTTTATTTGATCACTGGCGCCTTACTCTGCTCAAATGGCTGGTTATTTCCTTATCACTCATTTTCGCTCCATTTGCACCAGGACCTGGCGAAACACAAAATAATATAATATACTACTAAAACTAAAGAAAAACAAATAAAACCTATACAATAATTATACAATCTACACGGGACAAATATGTGTATTTTACCCCACATCAAATATCCCCACACTTAACCTTTTTTCGTCCCCGAAAAAGACTTATGCAAACGGAATCAGAATCAGAATCAGAATCACTGGCTTCAAAAACTTTAAGTTACTTATTTAAAAGACTCCCAACGTTTAACCACGATTACCGGTATAATTTTCCACTTAAACCCAACCACCGACTCATTAGGCCCCTTTCATGTAATTTTTAGGTTCAAGTGATTTCATCTAAAGGGTCTCACACTCAAGGTCCAAAGATCCACCTACTCCCATCTCAGGATTATAAGGAAAAGATTATAAATCTACCATCTTATATAAATAACCCTTATGTATTTTTAAATTAAATTTTTGATGGAATGATGGATGATGATGAGCTTTAACATTTTTTTTTTCATGATAAACTCAGAGGGCATTATCACCAAGTCGCTATCCTAGTGGGAAACACCATAAGTCTCACATTTTTTTTAACTTCCACCTAGCGGGTATACCCCACCCGAGTCACCATCACAGTGGTTAATACCATAGACTTCAGTTTATATATTTAAAATAGCTCATATAGATGGATGATGGAATTTTTTTAGTCGCCACCAGAATCCGGATTTAGTCTCATAAAAAGGATAAGGTGTGCCAATTTAATTTAAAATACTTATAGCTTATTTACTCATAATGGTTCCTTTTATACCCTCAACGGTTTTAGTTTCTCTATATCCCCTAAGATGAGAACCCACAAGACTTAATTATTTAACATTTAAAATATTCTTAAACAATATAGGGAACCTTCTAAACCGGCTGGGCCTACCAGTACATCCCGAAAAATACGTCTTTCGCCTTTTGTTTATCTCATATATATAATATTTTGAAAACCAGAAATCCCAATTTTTCTATCATTTTCCATTATTATTTTGCAAACATTATTTTCAGGAACATTTTCAATTTTCTCAATTTTTTTTTGTATTTTTTATGACTCAAACTAACCTAAAAAGCAGTTACCCATCCCCACACTTAAGATTTGCATTGTCCCCAATGCAGAGACGGAAACTAAAAATAAATAAGAAAGAAATAAAATACATAGAGAGTTGGAAAAGACTTAGCTGGTTAGGACAAAAGTCAGTGCCAGCTGTACGAGTCTTGAATCGAACGAACGATCGTATAGCATTTCTTTCGCGATCGTTGCCTAGTCTGCTTGGGTTGTATCAATATGGCAGCTCCGAAATCACCCGAATGGAGATTGAGTACGGGTGGTACAATCCAAACCTGCACAAACAAAAACAAAGCAAAACCCAAAGCAGTACAGACTCTAAAAAGAAGACTCAAAAACTACTAAGACTCAATATACAAAAACTACGACTCTATACAAACTCTACAAAACCTCCTCCCCACACTTGAATTTAATCAGGAGGCTTTTCCTTTACTTGAACCCGGTCTAACCCATTTAATTCCACCCGGTCCTCTTAAATAGCTAAAAATTTTGCAGTGAAATTATAAAAAAAGATTTTAAAATTTTTAATGGGTTAGAACACCAAAATTTGAAATTACCTGGCAGGAGCCACTGAAACACTATCCCAGGTGTCCTTCTCATTGCCTTCTCCCGTGATTTTAAACTTTTTCTTGCATTCGCTATTAGTACCATGGGCCATCTGTGGTGTTCTTCCTCTTCCACCACTGTCACACCCCAACCGATGGCGGAATCATCGGGGCGCGGCACTAGGCGTATCAGATCGCTCAAGAGAATCCATAACAACTAGATTGCGACAGTATTTAATGCGTTCATTATCCCATACTAATAAACAGGTACAATCACATAAGCTGTCACAGATTTCATTTTCTCCCAAACAATACAAATCCGACAACCTAGATTTTAGGCGTGTTTCTAGACATCCTAGCTTGATTTGATGTAGACTGCGACTAAACCTGCAACATACGTTAAAATAATGTCAATACAAAAGTATTGGCGAGCATACAGGTTTGATAGGTAATAATGTAATAGATAAAAGCTACGAATTTCCACATACATAAACGTAATACCCGACATATATACTCATAAAACTGATACTACCAGCTAAGTCCTCGAGCTGCGATTGCGATTGCTAAAACTAGACCCCGTCGGGTGCAATAGTACTATGCTAGTCATGGTGGGACGTCGCGAGTATAAGTCGTAGCACATATGTAACTAGCATCACGTATAACTATGCACGTAAGTCATTCGCAAGTGATAAATAGTTTAAGCATTTGATGTAATTCGATTTGATAGCAACGTATGTTACACCCAAAAGTGCAAGAGTAAAAAAGGGTTCAAGTATAGTCACAGTCGGTGTTCAGCAAGTAAACACAGCTTGGTTGGATTGAAGGGGGGCGCGTCTGAGATTACCCTGATTACAGATCGATGGCGTGAGCGTTGAATAGTGCGTTAAACGGAGCAAGGTGTCAATGGATCAAACAGTACTCCAAATTGTAGAAATCAAAGTCAAGTGTGGGACCCAAGGTGAAATCAGTCTGTTCGGATGGTTGTCCTGTCCGTTCGGATAGCAGCATGCTCGTTCGGATGGCAGCCAGTCCGTTCGGATGGCTGTCCTGTCCGTTCGGATGGCGTCCTGTCCGTTCGGATGACAGCCTGTCCGATCGGATGACAGCCTGATCGATCAGATGCCTGATCGATCGGATGTATGTCCGATCGAACGAACGGCAATCCTTCCAAACAGTCTAGTCGTCCTAGGTACTTGACTAACTTTGAAGGTTTTTGGCGGTTTTGATCGAGACGGTGTTGTGACGTGCTAAATAAGAAAAGCCCCATCTCAAACCAAGGGACCCGATCGGACAGGAATCACCCAAATCTGACCGGTTTACTGATTCGTGATGGTCGTTCTCGGTTAACCCGAAATCGGTCGTCTCTTTGTTAGAAATCAGATCTTGAACCAACACGACACTAAGAGTGAGTAGAAGGTCGGTATAAGCTCTGATTCTATCGGTTTTGAGTGCATTGAGTGTAAAAGAGTTGAAAGAAAGTTGGAAAACCATCTTTCAATCCTTTTATTCATGATTATGTGTAGATTTGTGTGAAAATGTTGTTGATTCTTGTGGAAATCCTTCGGATCTGAGTTGTTCTTGGTGGAATGAGGCTAACACTTGAAGTTCATAAGAACTTCGTGATGACATCACCCTAGAACACCTCAAATCCATTGACTTCACAGTTAAAAGTTAAGATTTAGAAGAGGAAGTGATGAAGAAGTGCATGTAGATCATAGAAGTACAAGATTTGAGTTGGAAACTTACAGGAATCGCGAGAAATCGAGAGAAAATAGCCTAAAAGCGGGTTGGTCGAGTGGGAGCTGTCACATCAAGGCAATTGATGTGAGAGTGGGGGTATTTATAGGCAAGAGAGGAGAGGAGGTGGTGTAGTGAGTCGGATCGGATGGCTTGTCCGATCGGATGGCTGTCCGATCAGATGGCTGTTCGATCGAAGTGCCATTCGATCAAACACCTCTGGTGAGCTGAGTTTTGGCGTTCTGTTTCGATTGTTAAGCGTTGCGATAGTTTGGTTACACCTTTCCATCCTTATTTTCGTATATTCATTATAATTAGTCTCATGGGGTCGTATACATATCCATATTTCAAAGTTGCGATACAATAACCGGGTTTCGTTTCGAATATGCGTTACTTTGCGATGCTTCACGGCCATCGAGGAGGGTAGAATAGGTCCTCACTCAACGTCATCGTGAGCGTTAATGTGTGTGATGCGATGTGTTATGGCGATAATGTCACACCCCGATATTTCCACATATTACCGGTGGGCCCGGCGGGGAGTATCGTGACGTAGTTGATATCATCATAGTCAATACACACAATATAATAGCAAAACGGAAGGCTTGGTGAATAAACTATTACAAACCATAATGTCTG
>JARYGA010017228.1:0-33046 GCA_030545235.1 Helianthus tuberosus | reverse complement strand
AATAACACTTGTTTTGTTTAGATCATATGCTTTCAAATGGAAACAATCTTTTGTTAGATGATTTCTTTTCTCACAAAATTCACAAAACAGGTTATTGATCTTTTCTCTCTTCTTTCTCTTTTCAGACTCCTTTGCAGCAGAGTTTTTAACCTCTGTTGGGATGTCTTTGAGAGGAATGACTTTAGCTTTTGGAACTTTAACCCCATCAGTGGTTGTAAAGTCCATAGGCTTGAAATTCTCAAGAATGTCACACTCGTCAGACCAGGTGGGTTTAAACTGATATTTCTCAATTTCCTCAAAAGTAGAGGATCCCATTGGTCTGTCAAGTGTGATTTTGTTACCAAGTTTATCAGTGATTTTCACTTCTTGGCCATTCTTGTTTGTGGGAATGTACTCAGATGTTTCATCAGTGGTTTGAACAGATTTTTCACAAGCAATGTTTTCATCATCATGTTTTCTATAACCAACCCCAAATTTAACATTGCTTTTAATCTGTTTCTCAAGCATAACCTCATACCCTTTGCATGATTCAACCCATTTTTCACAGGTGATCTGGGTAGCCTCTAACTCCTTTTTGCAAACTTGGTATTTTTCTACCATAATTTGGAGTTGAGTTTTGGTTATGCTCTGCTCTTCTTTAAGACTGCTGATCTCTTTCTCTTTTTCAGTCAATTTGTTTTTAAGTTCTTTTACAGACCTTTCAAATTTGACTTCATCAGTTAAGATTTTATTCCGAAGGTTTTCATTTACCTCTTTGATGTTAGCAAAAGCAATAATGCAATTGTCAGAACACAGTTTTTCTAGAACTTGAGGAGATACCTTGGCAGCAGCCATCATTGCACAATCACATTGATGATTTACTTCATCATCAGCTCTTACTTCATTATCACCTACTTTCTTTTCTTTCTCTTCTTCTTTGTCCTCTTCGGACCATGGGTCTGTCATTGGTTCAATCAGGGTTCCTGAACTTTCTCCCAGCAGTAGTTCACCAGCCACAGCAGTAACCACTGCTTCAGTCACCTCATCCACTGTTTCAGCACTTAGCTGTTCACCTTCAGTTTCAATACCCTCTTGTATTGACTCTAATGCCATCAAACAAAATTCATCATTAAAAGGTTCATTAGAAGCATAGAGTGCAAAATTTTCATCACCAAGCTCATCAGGCATACTGCTCCAGTCAACAAAGCCTTGAGTGAAAAAGCTTTGCTGATCTGGTTGTGCCACTGCTGGAGCAGTTGTTTGAGGTGCAACAGGTTGCACTTGTGCCTGGGGGACAGGGGTTTGAACATACTGAATTTGTGGAACAGTGGTTTGGACATAATGCACAGGCACAGGGGTAGCAGCATAGTGAGCAGTGTTAACATGAGCTGCAGGGGTATATTGGGTATAGTGCACAGTGCTTTGATTTTGTGGTCTAGGGTTTGAGCTGGGATGAGTGACTATTGGTCCAGTGTTTTGACTTCTGCATTCCCTAGCAAAGTGCCCTAGCCTATTGCACTTGTAACACTTAATTTTCGATTTATCCAACCCCACCCTAAAATTCCCATGTAGCCCTGGGAATTTTCTCCCTGTTCTTTTATAGAATTTGCTAGTTCTAACACTGAGCAAAGCCAACTGGTGCAGAATGTCCATCTCTTCTAAGTCAGTGGGATCAAAATGTTGCAAATCATTGAGTTTAAAACACAAATTATCTGACATCTGGTTTTCACTAGCTGTAAATGCATAGTTTGCAGAGTGAGGATCAGGGTTGTTAAAATTTGCACCAGTAGTTATATCAATGAAGTGATCATAACCCTGATCCTTACCACTGCTCCCAGATTCTTCCTGACCGAAAAGAGCAGTGCTACCGAATGAGTAATCATCAGCAACTTTTCCAGACTCTTGCAACTTCTTTTTCTGGTTCAACTCCCTTTCGTAGGTCAGGAGTCGACCATGAAGTTGGGTCAGGGTCAGATCTTTGAACTCAGCAGAGTTTCTGGTGACAAAAGCTATGGTGTCCCATTTTTCTGGCAGTGACCTAAGGAACCTGCTATTTTGAGTTGAGTTTGGAAAAGTTACTTTAACAAGCCTTAGTTCACTGATGAGACAACTGAAATGCTCAAATTGTTGCGTCAGTGATTCACCTTTGATATGACAAAATGTTTCATACTGCTGGTTCAGTATTTCCCTATTGTTTTCAATGACTTCTTCGGTTCCCCCAAACTGTTCCTTCAGCGCATCCCAGAGTTCCTTGGCACTGTTACAGTGTAACAGTCCAACGTAGATCTCATTGGGTAGAGCAGATGCTATGATGCTAAACGCTTTAGCATCGAGTTCGAACTTTTGGAAATCAGTTTCAGTATAGTTTTCAGTTGGTTTAGGAACGAACTTCTTAGCAACTTCAGCGCTTGGCACCATAGGAACATGGGGACCAAAAACAACAGGCCTCCAACATCCGGTGTTCTGTTGAGCGAGGATGTGACCCATCCTCCTCTCCCAGATGTTGTACTCATTACGCTTAAGCATAGGTGGTTTAAAAAGAGAGCCAATGTTATTCTTATCATCTTGTGATTGTGACGTCATCCTGGTTGTTTTACAGGCACTGATTAATCAACTTTGATGCTGATTAAACCTTGCTCTGTTTTTCAACGAAACGAACAAACGATCAGTATCAACTGTTATGAGCTGAACTAGTTACGTCAAAATGATTGTTAAATCAAATTTGACTGTTCTAGCTCTGATACCAATTGTTGGATCTGAGTTTGGTTTTGATTGTATTTTACATTTGAAATTAAGATGGAAATAGATGAGTGTGCAGCGGAATTAAGATGGAAACAAACTTTGCATACAATCAAACGAGAGTGTTGCTTTGATCAAACATTTTTTCACAAAGAACCGAAAGATTGAATTTATTTCAATTACGATTACAATGCAAATGATTGAATACAAACTCCCCCTCAGCCAGAGCTCAGTGTTTGTTCGTGCAGAGAAGATGGTGTTGCAAAGAGCTAATAGAACAGTACAGAGTACTGATCTATTTATAGGCACTAGCAAACCACTGAGCATCTTAAGCTGACGTCACCATGAAAGTGACATCTAACCTCCTAACAAACTCTAACCTCTGACCTATACAGCCTCTGCTATACAAACAACTGTTATTACATTTCAATACAAAAGGACTTCTAAACTACTGTTGCATCCTTCCACTGATGTCAACCCAGCAGTACTTGTCCGGATCAGCAGTGCTTGACTTAAGGCAGTAGATTGAACAGCAGAGCTTTAGTCTTCCATCAGTCTTTTACATGGGCAGTAGTTGTAAGGCAGCAGTTTGCATGATCAGTAGATAGGAGGTCAGCAGATGTTGAAAATCACTTTCAAGGGGAGAGACTTGTTCATATCATCTGGTTATTCTGGATCCACTGCGCTGATCCAGTTTTGGCTTTAATTATCTGTTCCTCTGATAGGGTTCAATCCCAACAGTATTGATTTTATTTTTACCCCTAGAATAATAAAAATGGTACTATGGTTGTTGATGGTGGTGGAGGTTGAAGATAAGTAAGGAATCCCACAAATAAACTAAAATAAAATAATAAAAAATACATTTTAAATGTTAGATTGGAGTTTTGTCAATTCACACCTACTTAACGCCACAAACTGATGCTCATCCACTCTATGGAATATCCGAGTAACAACCAAGCAAACCACATGTAACACGAATGTAATTTTTAAAAGTTTGGGACTAAATGTGTTACTTTGACAAACCACAAGGACTATCTGTGCATTTTACTTTTATAAAATCACTATCCAAATTCGAAAAATTTGGATATCCAAATTTCGGATAGTTCGGATGTTGGATGTCAGATAGTTTGGATCAGATTTTCAGATATAGATACTTTTAAACACCCCTAGTCAAGACTTGGCTTTTTATACACACTAAAGGGGTGTCCACACAATATGGTAGGGAACACAAACACACTCGAAACATGTAACGTGTTAAATTTTTTAAATTAAAAAAATATAACAATGATACAATACTCAAATTAAAGAGAAGAAAATACTTCTTTTGATAGTGTAATTTTTTTAAATAATATTGACGTATAAAAAGTTATGTTCGTATAATAATCATGGGTGGGGGGTAGTTTAAAAGTGTTTTAAAAGATTATATCATATGTTTTAAAAGTTGTATTACTTAAAGTCTTAAAATTATGTAAAATCATTTTTTATCCTTCTTATAGCTATACTATATTATAATACATATAAGGAGGATAAAAAGTTATATAATTTTAAGACTTTCAATAATTACAACTTTTAAAACATATGGAAAAAAATTTTAAAACACATTGTTGGTTTTTAGACCAACTTTTCTCACGATTTTTAAACGGTCATAGCTTATTCATACGTTAACATTAATAAAAAAAGATTGCATCATAAAAAAAATCATTTTATTCTCTGTCACTTAAGTATGGTATTGTTATAGATTTTATTAATTTTAAACAAAATTAATGTGTTACGTGGTTACAAGTGTTTGTGTTTCCCACTACATCGCACGGGCACCCCACTATATCCCTAGTTCCCTATTATAAAAGATGGTTTTAAATAATGTGAGGTGTCACTGTTAGAATCACTCTTCCATATTTATCTCTTATACTAGTTTTAATTCAAATATTAATTTTTATTTCCTATAATATAGGAGTATACATAATCGATATCCCTATCTCTATCCTTATATCTTCTCTATTATCTCTATCCCTATAATAATAATAATAATAATAACAACAACAACAACTAAAACTAATATACAAAAGTCACAGGAGACACATGACACAATTATAGGCACCTTAATTTTTGTTTTTCACCTAAACCTTATACATTTAAATTACACACGGATTTTTACCCGATTTCTTTTTCAATGTAACATTTAATACATTCCCTATTCTGTTTCCATCAACCTCACATGTTTTTCATTATTTAAATTTTACCATTTTATAAGAAAAGTTTTAGTGCACCGTTATTTTGCTTCTATTTTTTCTAAATTTAAGAGTTATGAATATCATTTTCCTCTTTCGCCTTTTATGATCCCACATATTTAAAATTACAAAAATAAAAGCAAGTTTTACTAATTCAAACCGTGTAATAGACGATGTTCTAACCTATTATTATTATATAGTATAGATGTGTGTGTGGACGGGGTTTTTTTTCAAAACCAATAGTATATTAAGAACTATAAGAACCGCATAAGTCGTGATAGAAAGAAAGGGTGACGGTTACGTAACTATCTCATATATCACATTCAAAACACCACGTACATTTTTATATAATTCTTGCAGTTCTTAGCATATTATTGGTTTTGAAATGAACGCTTCTTAGAGCGTGTGACTAACATATATATTACAAGCCAGGTGTCCTTGTAAGGTATAATAACTTGAAGATCATCTGAAGATTATGATGCTATTGAAAATGTACAGAGCTAACAACTATGGTTTGAATCTTTCAAAAACAGGTCATGGTACCTTATTATACTACCCTTCCCTTGATCCGGCCCCCCTTGATCCGTTGATGGTTTTGTAACACCTTTTTTTGTGTGAACCATAGTACAACTACACATGTGCCATACCCTCTTCCCATTTTCATCCATCCCCCACCTTTCTAGTATTTCCCAATTAAGCCCTTATGTTTTCTTTAACTAGGTAAACTCCGTTAATTTGCGTGTAGTCGTTTGGATTTGCTATAAATCAGATATTTACTGAGATGCGATAGAAGTTGTGAGATTAGGTTTTGTTCGCCTTTCACAATAGACTAGGTTGTGTTCGTCTTCTTAACGTGATTCTAAGAAAATGGTGTTGTACAAAGGGTTAAAAAGTTATGTTAAAAGTTTTAATGTTTTATTCCACGAGTGTTGCCCACTTAATTTGATCGTCTATGACGAACCTAAGGGGGTCTAAGTTTCAGTTGACGCTCTGACTAGCGAGACTTTTTTTATTAACACATGTTTTTTATACTATCGTTTTCTAGGAGTTTAACCTCATATATACTTAAAAAGTTTTAATTTTATCACGAATGATAGGTTCGCCAACCATGAAATCTAGAACTCTATTAATCCATATGTATTTGGTGTTTTATTATGGACCTCGTGAACTAGATAGAATAAAAGTATTATAATTAAAAAGCGTAATTCACAAACACTAATTTAAGACTTTCAACAAGAAATATGTGTTTGCTTGTTTAACATTCTAGAAATCTCTAGAACCTATCATTTTTCGTATCATCTTCTATGGTGGCCTATAAATACATAGACTTTCATACAAATTCTATGATATGAGGCAGATAGTGCTTTATTCTAAGTATATTATAAACATTGGTGTATGTTTAACATTTCCTTTCAATATAAGTGAAAGCTTAGCATTTATTTTGTGTGTTGCTAAGTTCAAATATAACAAGTTTATGCTCAAAACAACTTCTTTTTTTCATGTTCTATCTACTTGTTAGTTTATCCTATGATGAAGAATGACTAGCGAGATAAAAGATGTTGATGAAACGGGTTGAAGTGTCTCGATGATGTTGTTGACAGAAGATAGAGAGCACAGATGACAAAGTTGCAGCTAATATTTGGCATCTTTTTTCTTTGTGCCCTCTATTGTTCTGTCATCATCACATATCTTCTTTCCTCCATTTCATCTTTTATCAAGAATCGTTCTGAGGTAGCTGAAAAACCTTTGTTTTCCTTAACATTGCTAGGAATATGATCGACACACATTCTATTTACACTTTTTATTTGTAAGAAGAATGTAACACTTGGTTTCTTCATAACGTTATACATTTTTGTTTAAAAAAAAGATATCAGTTATGTTGATATTCTCAAAATTTGATGATTTTTGCTATATCTTTTATTGTTGCATTGGGCTAGATGGCTATGAGTTTGATGCTATTTTGCTAATTCTTTTATTGTTGTTTCCAGCATGTTGTTCTTCAACCAAAAGTGTAGCTATAATCTTCAATCATACAAGGTCGAAAGGAAGTTTGGGTTTTTTGGGTTTCGCCGGGTTTGGTCTGAAATTGAATAAGGGAGGGTTTCAAGATCGAGGACCGCACTGAATTTGTGTGTTTTGGGTTGGTCTTGGGAAGGTCCGGGTCAGTTCATCGGTTTTCTTGGGTCAACCCACAAGATGCTCAACCCTTCATAAACTTCATAAACATGTCTAGCTAAATGGAGTCACATTACACATTGTGTGTGGGTTTCAGCGTTTATTCTTATTAAGTGGTATTTCATGTCAAAACTTAAATAAATGGTTATTTTACGTGAAATTTTTTAAATAACTGGCTATTTACACCAAACCTAAAATGTTAAATATGAAACGTGCATTCAAATATTCAATTGTCTAGTTTAAACACAATTCTTAATCTACATGTATTTTTTAGTGTAAAATTTAATTTTAGTATGTATATGTGTATATATGTATGTGTATATATATATATATATATATATATATATATATAGAAACGGGATCAGGAAAAAACGCTCAAAAGTGTGAGAACGGTGAGAACGTATTCTGGCGTAACACGTGTCACTCGACTTAGTGAAGGGCGGAGGGGCTTTTTTGTCCTTTTATATATTCTTTTTTTAAACACGTGTCACATCACCTTTCCATTTTTTGGCGTTTAAAAAATACGCGGCGTTTTTATTGTTTTTAGATCAGGATCATAGTAAATATTTTGGCGTTTTAACTAAGTATGGCTTTGATTGTTGTGCCAAGTAGGATGCAGGCCTATAATGTAAAAAACATCAGTAATTTATTTTCTTAATTTTTATTTTTTTCCTATCAAGTGTTGTGTCATGTAGGATGCAGGCCTATAATGTGACAGACGATTATGGCGTTTTGAAAAGATAAACAAATTCAATTTTCCATGTAGTGGATTTTAATATAATAGATGTTTGACAATAATGTTACCGTCTCTTCATTTTACTGTTTTTGCAATTACTGTTTCGTTCAGTTTCATCTGTCAATTAGTGTTGCTTTTTTCAGTAATAGTTTGTTTGGCATTTTTTGACGTTTTATATAGCAACAACGTGCTTTGCTAGCATCCGTTCTCACAGTTTTCATACTATCAGGCATTTTGGTGTTTGTAATTTTTGGCGTTTTATACTCAATTTTTTATTAGTAGAGAATTAGATAATAAACAACAGAGAATTAGAAAACAAACAATAGAAAATGAAAAAAAATTGAAAATTCTAATCTAGTTTCTCATCCAAATCTTCACTGTCATCAGCCTCTTCTACTTTAACATTTTTGGCATTTTGAATACCTTATCTAGATCCTTATTTTCCTACATAACGCTCGTCTTGAAAAGATGCTTATTTTTAGTGGCATCATGTATTGTGGTTTGATATATACTTGTTTGGTGACATGTTGAAGATCAACGTCTGCTCGAATGTATTGATCCCTTTATGCCATCCATATATCCATCAAGAATAAAGTGACATGATGACATATCAGTGTCATCAGTCTCTTTTTCATGAATATTTGTCCATCTCATTCAGCAAAAGTTTATAGAGATACCAACCTCAGAGAAGAATTCATTCAGTGAAACTTCATTCAGAACAATACTCAATATAGAAGAAACGAGGTTCTCCATCTGTGGGGTTTTTTAACTATTTTTTGGCGTTTTAAAGTGAATGGTTTCTAGGAAACATGGCGTTGTGTTTTGGGTGTGATCAATTGATTGTGCAGAGACGTCTCTCTTATAGGATGTTTTTAGCGCGTAGTTTAGGCGAGATTTTATTTATAATAAATGATATTAATAAAGTAGCCGTCTTTTCAGTTACTGTGTGTATTTTTTTAGTTTTGTTTCAGCTTTTTATGAGTTTTTAGGGTTATAGACGTGCCATCTTCCAAGTTTGGCGTTTTTCAATGGCTTTAAGTAGTTTTTGGCGTTTTTTTTTTTTCATTCTTAGCTTTTAATAATACCTGTCCAAATTACTTTTATTATAGTTTGGAAGTTTTTGGCGTTTGATTGCATTATGGCGTTTCACAATCATTATGTCTGTTTGGCGTTTTTTATTAAAATAATGTATTTTTTTGTTCTTAGCTGAAAAATACATAACAAACAACAGAAAAAGAAAATTAAAAAAATAAAAATAGAAACAATTCATCTTCCAAATCTTCACTGTCATCAGTCTCTTTCTTCTTTGAAACATGTTCACTGGCGGTTTGACTTTGTCATGCTTGAGTTTTTGTTGTTGAAGTAGGCTTTTTTGTGGCCGTTTGGAAAGACAAAATGACGTGAGGTTTTTGTTTGAATATGTATCTTCAAACCACTCATCAGTGTCATTCGTCTCTTCATGCCATTATAATTTTCATCAATAACAAAACACAAAAAATGACATAAGTCTGACACCAACATCTTTTTGTTTAAGATTTGTCCATCTCATGCAGCAAAATGTTATTGAGTCACAGCACCTCAGGGAAGAATGCATTCTGCGAAACTTCGCGTAGAACAATATTGAATATACAAGAAACGATGTTTGCCACTTTTGGCGTTTTACTGAGGAAATAGTGTATCTAAAAAAAACGTCGATTTTTGGGAATCTTTGATGTTTGAGTGTTTTGGCGTTTTCTAAGATGATTGATATAGAGTAAAATATGGCGTTTTGAGTAGGTGTGTTTGATATTTTGGGGTTTTTGGCGTTTCTAAGATGAATGGTATATAGTAGTAAATATGGCGTTTCAGGTTTCGGGGTGTGTTTATGTCTGAGATGTTTTTGTTTATATAGGGATGAGTTTTGGCCTGTAATGACGTTTTATTCATTAGTTTGGCGTTTTTGGTAGAGAAGTCTAAAGACCCTTTTACCCTTAATGAAGCGCGTCCACTTAATAGAATTCGTGTTATTTACGAAAACGCCATCGCGCCAATCTAGTCCATAGATTGTTTTGATCGGACGATCCATAAGCATTCTCACGGTTCTCACACTTTCCACCGTTTTCTCTAAATCCTGACCTTATATATATATATACGTAGAGGATTCTGTACATTAATCTAAAAATGTGAAAAGGGTGAGAAATATTGTGGAGATGACATGTGTCCTCAATCTAAATTAATTCAAAAGGGTAAACAAGTAATTTTCTTATTGATTTAATTAATTGATAACCTTTCATAACCGCCACCCTTAATTATAGGAATACAAATTAAGAATTAATCTACGAATTTGTGTCATCTCGTTCAAAACTGTATAGTGTTATATATTTTTATATAGTGTTATATAATGTTACATAGTGTAATATGGTGTTATATAGTGTTTTGGTGTTATATAGTGTTATATGATGGATATATAGTGTTATATAGTGTTATATCGTGTTATATCGTATTATATGGTGTTATTTAATGTTATATAGTGTTATATTTGTCTGATAGCATGTCTATGATAGATGTATAGTATTATATATTGTTATATAGTGTTATATGGTGTTACATAGTGTTATACGGTGTTATATGGTGTTATATAGTGTTATATGATGGATGTATAGTGTTATATATTTCTTGTACCAGTTACATATTTCTGGATTTTTTCGAATGTCCGATTTTTAGAATAAGTTTAAAATTTAATCGCTAGAATTTAGGAGAGGTTACCTAATTTGAAACATATACAAAGACACTATTACCCCTACAATTTTCAAATCAGTCCAAATAATTAAAACACAATTTATAATTTGGTCCCTGTTGATTTCAACCATTAGATCTTTGATCTAATGGTTTAAAACACTTCTTACACTTTTGAATTAATATACACTATCCCTACCATATATATATATATATATATATATGTGAGAGAGTTTAAATAAGAACGCTAAATATCGCGAGAACCGTAAGAACGAATGAAAAAACCACAAGAACTTGGTCAAAAACAATTCAAATTCAAAATTTCTTTTTACACTTATCATTATTATTCGAATACAACGTTAGAAGTTAAATTTACACATTTAAATTTATGTGAATTCGTAAATAACGAAAATTTACACATGTGTAAGTTTGTCATTTACACATGTGTAAATTTGTTATATTTACACATGTGTAAAAAATCTAGTAAGTGTGATTTTGATAGGAGAAATAAATTATTTGATGTTGTTAATCCTTTTTAGATGTTGTATTATAATTAGAATGAGGTTTGTATTAAAAAATCAGTTTTGATTGGTTTTCTCATTCGTTCTCACGTTTCTCGCAATATTTAGCGTTCTCAAGATAACCCTCCCCTATATATATATATATATATATATATATAGGGAGGGGCTCATGCGAGAACTCCATTTATTGCGAGAACCGCGAGAACCAATGTGAACACAACCTAAAATAGTTAAAAAAAACCTAACCCCCACCCCCCACCCCCCCCCCCCCCAAAACCTAAACCCCCCCACCCCCCCCCCCCCAAAAAAAAACAAAAAAACCTAACCCCCCCCCCCCCAAGCTAAATGCTAAAAACTAAAACCCTAAAAAAACCTAAAAAAAACCTAACCCCCCCCCCCCCCCAAGCTAAAATGCTAAAAACTAAACCCCCAAAAAACCTAAAAAAATCAAAAAAAAAATCTAAATTTGTTTTTTTAATATTTTTTATGCTCAAATCGCTACTTTTAGTGGCAAAAAAAAAAATTTTAAAGTTTTAATTTTTTTTTTTGCTTCGAAAAGTAGCGATTTTTATATAAAAAATATTAAAAAAAAAAATTTGTGTGATTTTTAGCTATTTTTAGGCATTTTTGTTTGTGTTCACATTGGTTCTCGCAATAAGAGGTGGTTCTCGCATGATCTTCTCCCTATATATATATATATATATATATATATATATATATATATTTAGGGTAAGGTTCATTTGAGAACCACCCTTATTGCAAGAACCGTGAGAACCAATGTGAACACAAAAAATACCTAAAAAATCCAAAAAACACACAATTTTTTTAATATTTTTCTAATAAAAATCGCTATATTTCGTTACCAGAAAAAAAACTTTTTTTTTCGAGTAACAGTTATGGATGCACATGTGCATATGTATCATTTCTTGGACAAATTCCGTAATATATTACCAGTAGTAGAAAAATGCACTTTCATTTACATTACAATCCGTAATACACTAATTTTTACATTACAAATATTAAGAATACACTTGTGCATCATTATGTATAACCATCATATAACGTATTTTGGTACAAGAAGTTTATGATTTTAAATGATGAAGTAGGCCCATATACATGCGTTTTGGTTAGTTATATCTAGTAGTTGATGGTTTGATTATATTTGTCACTTTATGATGTAATATGTTGTTTGGATGGTATAAAGGGTGTTGATGTACATGTAATAAAGTGAAATATTGGTAATAGTATTGTATTATGTATGGTAGGAGGCAATGGTATTGTATTACAGATGGTAGGAGGTAATTAATGGTAATGTATTATGGATGGTATGATAGATGAAAGGGAATGTGTATTCAAAGTGGTGTACCAAAACACGTTATAACATGTTCATATATATAGATGCACATGTGCATTTCTAGTGTGTTAATGTTATAACAAGTTCATACATATAGATGCACATGTGCATTTCTAATATTGTTAATATAAAAAGTAGTGTATTATGAATGGTAGTGTAAATGAAAGTGCAGTTGTCTGATATTAGTAATGTATTACGGAATTTGTCAAAGAAATGATACATATGCACATGTGTATGGATAATTGTTACTCGATTTCTTTTTTTGTGACGACATATAGCGATTTTTTATAAAAAAAAATAGAAAAAAAAATTTCTTTGAGTGTTTTTTAGCTATTTTTAGGTATTTTTTGTTGTGTTCACATTGGTTCTCGAGATTCTTGCAATAAAGGGTGGTTCCTAACGGATCCTTTTCCTTCATAGTTTCATCCTTAACCTATTCAACACATGGGGTTGAATCCCGTTTTTATAATACATTCAAATTATGAGATACAATTATTTTAGTTAGTTTTATGCACCTTCATGCTTATTTGTTTATTTAATTCATAAAACACTCGTCTTAAATTTGTATTCAAGAGAATTTATGGGCGTTTGATTGATGTTGGTGATGATGTTGATGGTGTGAAAGAAATGAGGTTGGAGCTTGAGGCTGCTACCAAAATGGGGGAGAAATGGTCTACTTCTTCTAATGTTGTAATGAAAGATGTAAAGATTTAATTGCCAGAAGATTGTTCTGTGGGCCAGATGAAACTATGAATGTTGAGATTCAATACCAATGTTGTAGAAGGCGCTAGGCGCTAGTCGGGCGGTGAGGTACAGCCTAGGGATTAATCGGAATGGGATTTTTATATGTATTTTTTCAAAATTATATATATATACCCAATAATATAAAAATAATACTTCAAAATTCACATAAATACTTCAAGTTTCAGATAGTATGGTTCGATTTTGACCGATTTTGACCAATTCTGACCGCCTAGGACCGATTTTGACCGATTATGACCGATTCTGACCGATTAATATAGTCCGATTAATCCGATTTTTGACCGCCTAGGTACCGACTTTGACCAACTTTAACCATGGCCGATTAATTGACCGCCTAGCTAAAAATTAGTCAGTAGGTGACCGCCTAGCGCCTAGGCGCCGATTAATCGGTCACCTAGGCCGATTTCTGCAACACTGTTCAATACCCAGAGAAGGTTCAAGAGACTGTGGATATTGCTATAACGGAACCTGGTAAATATTCTTTCTAATGAATGTTTTGTAGGAGACCCGTTCATAATTTAGAACAAAATGACATTTCAGAAACAGAATACAAAGAAATAAATACAATACAACTAAAGAAACAGAAAATAAACAAACTAAAACAGGAAATGGCTACAGAGGGGTCACTAGATGGGTCTGTAATAAGTCTGCAATGAGTTTTGAATTTAACCCAGCTGGGTCACCAGTTGAAATGTTCACTTAAGAGTTGAACGTTCAATCATCAGCAAGAATGTTCACTCAATGGTTGAAATGTTCACCCATCAGTAGGAATGTTCACTTAAGAGTTAAACCCATCCAAACACCCATTTTAAAGAATGTTCACCCATTAGCAGAAATGTTCACTCAAGAGTTGAACCCATGTTTTCAATATTCAATGAATGTAAGGCAATATTAACACTTTAAAACATGCTATGAAAGATCGTAAAGTATATAAACTAAGAGAAAAAACTCCCTTGGTAATTACTCTTTTCTATTTTTGTTTTTGTTATGACCTATGAGAATCAAGTTAATAACATGACATTTCTTTTGTAACACAGCTGTCAATGCAATATGCTATAGGGGATAACAACACACAAAGTCTTGTAACAAAACTAAAACAAGCTTTCCGGGGCATTTTCAACCCATTTGAACCATTTCAACAAAACTTGACCCGTTCACAGTTGCATCTTCAAAAATATTGTAACGCCCCAAATTTCATATGTTTTTAATATAAACTATATGTACGACGTCGTAAGGGTAGATGGTAATTTTAGACTATTACAACAATAATAGTCGGTTAATTTTTGCTAGTAAGTCTAATTATTTAGAATGAACTCTAAAACTAATTAAGAGGAAAGTAACTTGGTTAGATATGTAAATGACATGTTATGAAAACATGAGGGGCTGAAAGTGAAATATGGCTATGAAAATAATAAAACACAAACTTGTAGCAGATGGTGGGCATATATGTGTGTGTCGAGTTCAAGCAGGAAAGAAAAACAAAACCCACCTCTTCACCTACAAGTAGAAATTCAGTAAATTGAGGATGAAATAGGACTAGATTCTTATGAATGTGATGAAATTCTTAATCATCTAAGAGTTCTCTACATAAGGTATGTTGAAATTTGTAATTTGGTGATCTTGAATGAAGTGGGTTTATGTTTCATCCACAAAATTAGTATGAAATTAAGCATGATTATGTGTTAGGATGACATAATGAATTATATGAAATTGAAAAGATGTGATTTTGGGTATATGCCTTATGCTTGTTATAATTCGCTAAGAAAGAGCCAAATGTGAGTTATGCATTTGATGTGATCATTAATATGTACAATCATGTATGCTAACGAGAATGTGATTATGATGACATGAAAGCATAAGGATCATGTTGAGTTGGACTCAAGCAAGTAAGGCAAACGGGTCAAAAGGAGACAAGGAAGCGGATGCGAATACGGACACATATGGTAAGTGATCCCCGAACTAAATTTATTTATGGGTAAATTACTTTTTGAGTCCCTTTGTTTTATGGGTTTTAACCACTTGAGTCCAAAAGCAAAAAGTTTAACGACCTGAGTCCCAATAAGCATTTTCTTTAACCATTTGAGTCCAAATTTCTAACACTGTTAGAATTTTTTGGTTAAATATTGTTAAATGACCAAAATACCCTTATATTTAAAAAATAAAAAAACACTTTCTCTGTCTTCACGCTTATCTCTCTGGTATTTCATTCTCACCCTTCCACTTTGAAGGGGTAAGGTCCTAAAAACCTCGTGTTAAGCATTTGGGACCATACCACAACCTCGTCTTTCAACCCTCTTTAGACCTTGCGCGGCCGCACACTGGTCCCACACAGAGAACATAGAACAAAAACAGCAAGCAACATCGGCACGCCTAAGGGAAACTTATGAATCCTTGCGCCTTTCTCCATAATCAGAGAGAAAAATCCCAGTTAGCACTCTCGCTTAAATAATACCCAGACTTGGATATTATTTACTTCAATTGATACCACACGATAAGGAGTCACACTGGATTATGGCAGTAATCTTCTAGAAGGCTCAATCGTGCACCACCAGGCGGTTATAACCGTCTGGCCACGTGTCATCATCCCAGGCTCCCTTGAAGACACGGTGATGGCATTGAATTAGAGAGAAATCTCCACTTGCCCACTTTCCACGTGGCAATACCCCAGCCGT
The DNA here is from genome assembly GCA_030545235.1 of Helianthus tuberosus. NCBI lineage: Eukaryota > Viridiplantae > Streptophyta > Magnoliopsida > Asterales > Asteraceae > Helianthus > Helianthus tuberosus. The sequence continues at coordinate 17,165 of JARYGA010017228.1, read as the reverse complement.
TGATCTAAATAACGATCCATGTGCTCTCACGTTGGAATAAGAGAATTAACGGAGGAAAAAATAACCGCTTACAGAGTTAGCACATTCCGTCAATATTTCAACAACAGGTTTTCCCGCCCAAACTCCCGGCTATAAATAGAAGAGTAATTCAGGTATAATCTCCAAGTTACATTCACTTCACTTATACTTCTTCTTCTTCTTCAAATACCGATACTTATTCTCACGCCGGAGGGTGGTCACGAAGAGAACCCCCATTCTCCCCATGACGAGGCTGACGGTGTTTGTTTTGCAGCTATCGAGAAGAAGAGAAGATCTGTCCCTTTGAATCGAACGAGAGAGAACCAACCCTTTTTATGCAGAACCTAACCCCCTGGATTATTTGATTCCGGTCATTGATCCAGTGTTTCTTCATTGGCGCCCACCGATTTCTCTGTTTCACCCGTTTTTTCTCGTTTTCGATTCACTTTGTTGTTTCCATTTGAAAATGGAAGAAACTTCAACTCATCGTCAAAATGGCCCTCGGCCAAATTTCATCAACAATACCCAGGTCGAGGGTATTGTAGAAGAAGCCTCAGATGACAATGAAGTGCAGTTCACTAATAATCATCCAAACGAACTTGTCACCCCAGGGGTACAGCCTGAAATCCCTGTAAGCTCAATACTACCCCAGGAGAGACCCCAATCTCCTGGTATGTCAGAACTCAGGGGGCATTGAATGCCGTGTATGCACAAAATGTTCCCCAAACCCAATCACGAAGGCCTGTATCCCGTGCTAAGGCACCATCGGTACCTCATGTTTCTCAGCATGATGGGCCATCCCGAGTCCAGATCGAAGACACCGAGGTCTACTATAGATCTCCATCGAGATACGAGTATACTCAATCAGAAAATCGTCAAAGAGAATATCGGGATGAGTCTCAATCTTATCACCGTCAGTCAGTTCATACCAGGTTGGACCCATCTCGAGACACCCACACCAGGGAGTATGTTAGAACATACCGTGAAGGTGAAAGTGCAAGTGTGTTTAGTCGGCTATAGCCAAATTACAACAGGGGTAAACCCCGCGCGATTTACAACCGAGGCTGAGCACGATTATAATATGATATATCGCCTAGTGGAAGCAGCGGAAAACTCAAAATTCATCAGTGAAATTGCTCTAGCTCCACTAGAGAAGGCGAAGCTCCCGTCCAACGTAGGCAAGTTTAACGGCATGACGGACCCGGATGACCATCTGCGGGTCTTCACAAGCGCAGGGCTAGTAGGAGGCTGGACGCTACCAATGTGGTGTCACCTCTTTATTCAAACCCTCACAGGCGCCGCAAGGCTTTGGTTCGATAACCTACCTGTGAGGAAAATCACATCATGGGTAGACTTGCGCGAGAAGTTCTTGGTACACTTCAGCCAGCAGAGGCGATCCATCCGCAAATACGGCGGACGTAATGAACATATGGCGCCGCGATGATGAAAGTTTAGAAGACTTCATTACTCGTTATAACAAAGAAGTACTCGAGATTGGAGACGTACACGAGCACCTGATCCGAGCCCAATTTAAATATGCCATCAGATGCGATGACATGATAAAAGTCTTGTCCGGAACAGAGGGACTCCCAAAAAGTTGGGAAAAAATAATGGCGGCAGCTAAGGTCTATGCCCAGACTGAGAAAAATCTTAGCACCAACAGACCGCCACCGCCACACAATCGCCCGGCAGATTTAAGCTCAAGCAGCGAGAAGAAGTACAAAAAGAACTAGCGCGACTCAGGAAACTACTCTTCTGAGGATGCACGAGTTACAATTAACAAGCTCAACGCCCAGAAAGAAGCTAAACAAGAAAACAGGGAGAGACAATGGACTCCCCTGACTAAAACTCCCGCAGAAGTACTAAGTACGGAGGATTACCAGTTTAAAGCGCCTCCACTTATGAAGAACAAGCACGGCCAAGACCCAAGTCAATATTGTGATTATCACAAAGACAACGGACATACTACTAATAACTGTATCTCTTTGCGCACCGAAGTCGAGAAAGTGCTTAAAAGCGGTGAGCTTACTCACCTCTTACAAAATGTGCGCAAAGAGATCAAACAAATCACTCGTGGCGACGAAGGCCCGAGTAAGAAACAGAAGAATTGAGTAGCGGATTTTATAGTCTCCTTGCAGATTAAACAAGTTCTACAGTTTATCAAATTCTCAGCAAGGACTATAGTAAGTTAAGTCCCATGTAATTATTTTAATAGACTTTGTACGGCCTCTGCACCTTATCCATGAATAAACAACAAAGTTTCTACTATTTTTGTGTTTTTTCTTACAAAGTGCATGCAATTTCTTTTGGTAAGCACAAAAACATTATGGTAAATACAATACAAGTCTCATTAACGGTCAGCGATTATCCACATCGCGCAAGACCATACGTTCACACATGAGCTTCATACCACCTTTATTCGCCTTACCTAACCAAAGTAATTGTACCCATGCAAAATATTGTAAACTAAAACACATATCATACTACTCCTGGCGCACAAACACGCCTAAAAAAATTATCAAACTACACGGCAGTGTATTGTTAAATGTTACTTGCGCAGCAGCGTATTAACAAAAAAGGGAAACACATCCCAAAAAAACTACAAAATAATTGTTCATACAACCACAAGAAGCAACCTACGCTAAATCTTCATCCCCATCTGGGAAGATTTCCTTCAATTGCGCTACAGGGTCTTCAGACTGAAGTGCAACGTTTATAAGATCCATGACAGGAAGCTGCAGGTTGTTGAATTCTATTTTCATAGCTGCAAGGGCGGTACCAGTATTAACACCATGAGTGGCAGATCTACTAGTATCCCAATCAACCTTCAAAGCACTAGCTACATGGTGCGAGCATTCCGTATATCCCTGAGCATATCCGTCATTTCGCGCAGCCACCACCAAACGCGCAACTGTTTTATCCAGTTCTTCAGAATTCAACATTGATTCAGCAACCTATAAAAATAGGAAAGACAAATAAGGAAAAAGCGCAAAACACTTCCACAAGGAAAACAAGCAGAAGACAACTTACACAGGCGATCCCACATTCTTTCAACCATAGCATATCACTTTTCAAAGGCTCAAGTTCACTCTCCACCGGTGCTCGCGCCGTTTCAGAATTTTCTAGCTTTTCTTCAGCCTCAGCTAGACAGCGGGAAGTTTCAGCCTTCTCAGAACGCACAAGCTCCAAATCTTTCTTGAGTTGTTCCTGATTAGACAGCAAAGCAGTAAGTTCTTATATCTCTTTATCTCTAAAAACAAGAGTGGCACAGATATGTACCTCTCGTTGTTCACTTCGTTCCCTGTGGGAACGCGCTTCGTCTCGTGCAGCTTCAGCATTAGCTTTTTCTTTCTTCAACTTCTCGATCTCCGCATCTTGTTTCTTCAATTTCTCAACCTCAGCCTTGAGATTATTGATAACATTGCGGAGACCCATTTTCTCGGCATTATCCTTCTCGCAGATCTTTTTCCAGTTCTTGTGCTCATCGAAAAGAAGGGCAGCCTCGGCTTCCACTTTTCTTTTCCAGCCCGCAACGGACCACTCTTCAGTTTTCCGGTCAGTCTCAAACTTGGCTTGATCAGCCTCTAGTTTAGCCCTCAACTGGGCAACACGGTTTTCATCATCAACAACCTTCTTCTTGGACGCCTTAAACGCCGCCCACTCCTTGTGCATACTGTGCCACTCACGCACTATGCGGTGCGTAGTGGATGTATAAGAAGCAGCCTCCTCAAGATAGGCATGATAAGTTTGATCGTGAAGGCGCCCCTCTTGATATTTAATTTCTCCAGGCGGAAAAATTCCCTGCAACCAGTCCCGGCATACGCGCCAATCTGAGAAAGTATCACCCTTCTTTCAGATTCCAAACAGGGACATGAATTTCAGAAGCGTCCTTTTCTGAATAAGTTCTATAATAATAATCCCCCAGAGTTTCATATGGGCTGATTGGAGAATTCTTGCCAGCATCAGAAAATGAGCCTTAGTCTTCAACAGTGACCTTCTCAATATTCTCAGGCATAAAACCAGAAGCTTTGGAAGGAGAAGCTGTAATAGGGGTCTCTTCAGCAGTTTCCCTTTCTCCAAATCATGAGCGGCAGTTTGTGGATTACCAACACCATCCACAATCTCTGTGCTAGTAACCTTTACTGCATCTGCAGCAACGTCAACAGGCTTGTCAGCCTCAAGATTTCCACCCCCAGCATTCTTCCCCGCCTCACTCTCAGGAATCTCAGTGTTTTTTAATGGGTCAGCAACAGAGGCGCGCGGAGGAGAAGGTGGAAGTTCTTCATTAATCACAGGTAATGGTTCTGTGGGAACATGAGACTGTGGTTTTTCTACAGGAACAAAGGGGTAAGGTCACAAACTCGAGGCATGAAAAAAGAGAACAAAGGAGTAACACCTACCAGGAACAGGTTCTGAAATAAAGGCATCAAGATTACCCCTTCGAGTAATTTTCTTCCTTTGAACCTTCTTCACGGGCTGACCTTCAGCATCATCATCATTCTGTTTTCTTTTTCCGGCTTTCTTCTGCACCAAGCGCTCGGGACTTGATTCCAAATTAATGGGATCATCTAGGTTTGACGAAGGAATATCAGCGGTATCTTTTGGCTTTGGCTTTGGTCTTCTTATAACTACAGACGCAAGACCCTCCAATGAATTAGAAACCACCACATAATCACACCAGGAGTCAGAGGAACGACGCATACCTTTCTTCTCCCCTCCCACATTTTTGACCTTAGAAGATTGAGCTTTCTCAGCATCTTTCTTCTTTGGCGCAGCAGTAGTCGTGGGCGCACGTCTTTTCTTCTCCGGGCCTATGCCCAAGTTAGACAGTTCACCTACTAACAAAGCGCAACATTAACTTATTCAAGCGCACAGCAACAACAAACAGAAAGCACGATGATGAAAGCTTACCAGCACTAGCAGCAGGTTGCGCAAACAAATCCTCATCCCACGGAAGAATGAAGTTCTTCACAATACGGTGATACCAAAGCTCCTCATCAGTCCTCTTGGCAATTGTAGCCATCTTCCCACCTTCTCTCTCAAACGCAACAACATGTAAAGAAACAACTGCCAAAAAGAGAAGCAGGGTAAAAAAAAAAAAGGAGAGAAAGATGAAAACACAGGGTAAACCCCAAAATCTTACCTTTGTCATCCTCCATATACACCGGCTTGTCCTCCCGGTTCATCCTCCAATTCAGACTCATACTAGCACCAACAAGGGCTTTCTCTGGCAAAGCAATAGACGGAACGTCTTTCAGATCCTGGTACCAATTTTCGTCGACAGGGGTTTGAATGGTCTCAGTGGGAACATCCTCTTTTCCCCTAAAAGACATCCTCATCGGAATGACCCCCACCTTGATAAAGAAGAATTTTTGCTTCCAGTCATGGAATGATTTTGGGGGATTCAGCAAAATCTTCTTCACCGATGCTCTTTGTACAAAAGAGTAAAACCCCTGAGAACAATGCATCTGGTGGAAAACACGGAATCGGGGAACCGTCGGTTCGATATTCATCGTCCGGCATACAAATTCAAAATGGCGAACCCTAACCATACCAATAGGGTGCATCTGAGAGATATGGAACTTGTAATACTCAAGAATTTCAAGAAAGAATTTCGTTACAGGAAGACGGAAGTTGCCTGCACAAAAGAAATCCCAAAATAGGGTCACATACCCGGCCGGAGCATCCGCCGCCGTCTGACCCTCTTCAGGGTATCGGGCACCCCAGTTTTCCGGAAACCGGAGATTCCGAATCAAACCATCAAAAGTTGCCCTAGACCACTTTAATGGTGGAAGTTCGGCAGACATTTCTTCAGTAGAGTCTTCGTGATGATCTCCGGTTGACATAAGAGGAAGAAATTGCAAATTCTTTCTAGAAAAGGATAAAGAAGATGAAGAGGAAAAAAGGTTTCAAGAAAGTAATGATTAAACAAGAATAGGCAACTCAAAACACTTATATACTCACTGCCATAAATAGCCTAGGTAACTGCAACAACACCCTTTTCGGGATGGCACAGTTACCCAAGCGTCAGAGGCGAGTGGAGAAAAGCACAAACGCGAGTTCACACGAGCGTGTAGAACACAGTCAGTAATATACATTTGACAGTGACAACCTGTCACACGTCAATAGTCATTACTATACCTTTCATAAACAAAGTCAAAGATTTTCAAAAATCATAATAATGAGCAAAGTATATCTTCTCATCGAAGATTCTCTACTTTCGCGCCAAAAAATCCTACAACAAAAAGCAACTCTCTCTCATAGTCCAGTGCTCCACTTACTTGCATAAGAGCAACACTAGACTGGGGGGACTTGAAGGGGTAAAGTCCCAAAAACCTCGTGTTAAGCACTTGGGACCATACCACAACCTCGTCTTTCAACCCTCTTTAGACCTTACGCGGTCGCGCACTGGTCCCACAAAGAGAACATAGAACAAAAACAACAAGCAACATCGGCGCGCCTAAGGGAAACTTATGAATCCTTGCGCCTTTCTTCATAATCAGAGAGAAAAATCCCAGTTAGCACTCTCACTTAAATAATACCCAGACTTGGATATTATTTACTTCAATTGATACCACTCGGCACTCGATAAGGAGTCACACTGATCGTGCACCACCAGGCGGTTATAACCGTCTGGCCACATGTCATCATCCCAGGCTCCCTTGAAGACACGGTGATGGCATGCAATTAGAGAGAAATCTCCACTTGCCCACTTTCCACGTGGCAATACCCCAGCCGTTGATCTAAATAGCGATCCGTGTGCTCTCACGTTGGATTAAGAGAATTAACGGAGGAAAAAATAACCTCTTACGGAGTTAGCACATTCTGTCAATATTTCAACAACATGTTTTCCCGCCCAAACTCCCGGCTATAAATAGAAGAGTAATTTAGTATAATCTCCAAGTTACATTCACTTCACTTATACTTCTTCTTCTTCAAATACCGATACTTATTCTCACGCCGGAGGGTGGTCACGGAGAGAACCCCCATTCTCCCCGTGACGAGGCTGACGGTGTTTGTTTTGCAGCTATCGAGACAAAGAGAAGATCTGTCCCTTTGAATCGAACGAGAGAGAACCAACCCTTTTTATGCAGAACCTAACCCCATGGATTATTTGATTCCGGTCATTGATCCAGTGTTTCTTCACACTTCTTCTTTCCTTTTATACAAAACTCCCACACACACTTTCACAAATCTAGAGAGAGAAACAGTTTAGAGATGGATTCAGAGAGAGTGAGAGTCGGAACAGAGAGATGATCGAGAAGATGATCGGTGGTGAAGATGACCCTTTCTAGATGATCGGTGGTGAAGATGATGGTGATGGAGGACTCCGTCACGGTGACGGCGTAACAGAACCGATAGAACGATCCACGCGATCCGTTGCGTGACTGAACGGTTTGTAACGGCGAACGGAAACTTACCGGAGGATTTTCCGGCACGAGGATGCCGGAGACGAGGAGATCGGATCGGAGAAGCCGATGGTGACGGAGTGTTGTGTCCACTGTTAGGTAGACGGATTTTAGCGTGCATTTTTTATGTGGAAATCGCATTATAGGAGTACGTTTTCGTTTTCCCCCTTTGTTCACCGGATGTATAAACAGATAGAGAATTATCAATTATAGATACAGATGTGTAAGTGTGTGTAGGCTTGAGAGAGTGTGAAATAGAGAGTGTGATGTCTGTGAAGTGGGGGGTGGAGTGGAGGTGTGCGGCGGAGGGAGACGGTTGCGGACGGTGGCCGAAGTGGAGATCAGGTAGTGGACAAACGTGGTTTGTTACATACTTACGTGCTCTAGTCGGATTCTTTTGTACAACACATAACGGCCATGGAGGACTCTGTCACAGTGGTGGGGGTGAGACGGTGGTGGTGGGTGTTTGGAGGTGGCGGTAGTGCGATGGTGGTGGCAGTGGTGGGGATGATGGTGGGGCAGTGGTGGGGATGGTGGCTGTGCAGTGGTGTTTAGAGAGAGAGAGAAGTGGCTTGTACTGATGTGCATATAAGACTTGTACTTTGTGTGTATATGACTAAATTACCCTCATAGTTAACAGAGTTGGTGGATGGAGTTAGAAATTTGGAATCAAATGGTTAAAGAAAATGCTTATGGGGACTCAGGTTGTTAAACTTTTTGCTTTTGGACTCAAGTGGTTAAAACCCATAAAACACAGGGACTCAAAAAGTAATTTACCCTTTATCTATACTATATATATAATGCATATATGAAGGGCAAAAATGGTCATTTGCCACTTTTTCAACATTTACAAGCCTTTAAAGCATATTGTACAACCATCCAAACCACACCAACCTTTAAAGTTTATTTAACCTGAAGTTTGGGCGGCCAATCCTTTTTGTCCAAAATCCCCGCTCATCCCCACTTCCCCATACATCAAACCGCCCTTCTTCTCTCTCAAGAAACCCTACAAACTCATCAGAGCCCAAATCCAGATCCATCCATCACGTTACCAAGAAGACCACGCTAAGATCTGCAATTCCTGGATCTCTCATTTCTTATCCGCCTCCATCTTCACTCTATTTCCTTCTCTCTAAAAAACCCTATATACTCCTCATACCACAGACTAAATCCAGATCATCAAAGTATGGATTTCACCCATTTACATCTTAATTTCCCTTCTAATCAAGTGTTTTCTTCATTATCTTGGTATATCTAGGGCCATGGTGACAAAAAGAGAAAGGAAAGAAAAGAAACAAATCTGGAGTGGATAAACGGAGGTAAGTTGTTCCAGTGAGGGCAAAGAGAGGGGAATTTTCATTGGACTATCTTTCCTTCTTCACATACATGATATTCTATTTTGAGATTTCAAAGATTACAGAGGAATGTTTTGCTTTTACAAGAACCCTAATTACAGAAGTTGTAGCTTTTGAGGTTATTGATGTAGGTGGCTGCAAAGATCTTGAATGATAAGGAACCAGAGGTCTACAAATGGGACGGTGATCTTTCACGGTTGTTGCAAAATGTTAACGAGAAGTTGAACGTGGTTGCTGAGGTAATTTTCGAGTCAAGATGATTATTTTTTATTTTGACTTTTAAAGCACATATTACATCTGTTATAATCGGTTGAATTTGCTTTGGATATGTACTTGATCTCACAACTTTAGGATTTAAAATTGCAGTCGGAAGTTTTAACTTATCTCTAGATCGTGGACCTTTATAAAAAGCTTGATTCTTTGTTGAAGAAAATGTAGTTGATTATCTAGGTTTGATGTGTCACACCCCGACCACGTAGAACATCAAATCGTGGCGGAAACGTCGGGGAGTGTTGTAACAGAATTAATTGTTTCACAACCATGGAAATTAAAGTTACGTTTTATTTATCAAACAAGAGAGTTACATTGTCTTAAACAAGAAACAAAGAGTACATAACATAAATTAACTAGTTCTTGCTTCGTTTTAAGTCACTAAGGCACAGGTCCGCCCTAATGTCACGATCATCATCCTAAGCAACAGCTCCTGAAAACACATGTGAAAATAGGTACGTCAGCATAAAAATGCCTGTGAGATACATAGGTTTTGTGAAAATAGAATTCATGACTTAAGTTTAAGAAAATGTTTGATAAAGTTTAGTTATGAACTTTGTAAATTGTTTTGTTTTGTAAATCATTTAAAAAGCAATAAGATCAGATGATATGTATAAATAAAAGAATAATATATGGTTAAATGAATAACCAAGTAAAATGAGTTGTATATAATAAACTGTTTTGTAAACCAAAGCCTTGTGAAAAACATGTTACTTGTGTAAAATGTATAAGTCCAAATTGAATGATTTAAATAACGCTATGATGTGTAATATAATACAAACACTTATATATAGGAAGTACCAGCGGCGTATCCACCATGCTTGTATCATACTACTCACATCTCATTACTTAAGTCACTTAAACAAACCACCAATGTATAAAGTCTACGTTTAAACCAATTGTCAAAAGTCCTTGTATAAACCATATCAAATGTTAGAAGTCCAAATGTAGCCAAGTAATGTGTAGCAAATGTTATGTATGTTAAGTAATGTGTTGTTACATAAACCAAATGTAAAAATGTACAAAACAAAGTATTTTGAATATATCAAAAAATTATGTTTTGCAAAGTAAATGCATGTTTTATTGATACAAACACTTATGTGGTAAGTTAACGCATACATTCAAGCCTTGAGACAGACGGATAACCCTTAGTCAAGGTTATCAAAAGAAATGTTTTCGGATTCAGTCATTCCTTACACCCAAACAAACCTAGGATGTCAGGAACGAGATTTGTCAAGTCCTATGGTACCACTACTTACAACCGAGCGGCGTAGCTAATGTTAATGAACGTATTTAAGTCCCGTTTGTGCAAACCAAATGTTATACCAAATGTATACATGTTATATGAAAACAATGTACTAAGTATGCTAAGTTAACATACAAAGCAGAAAAGTCATGTAAATCAATGTGCTAGCATGCTCAGTCAACATACATAGCCGAAATGTAAAGTAAAACAATGTACTAAGTATGCTAAGTAAACATACATAGCAAAACAATGTAATGTAAATCATGTACTATAAATGTACTAATGAGCATAGCAAGTATATGATGTGAAAACATAGAAAGCACGAAAGTAACAAGTAGGCACATGTGTTTCACCCCAAAACAGTTTGAAAACAGTAAAAGAGGGGTATATGTACTCACTTGAGATTGCTTAGAAGTCCTTGAGTAACAACCAAACAATGCTAGAGATCACGGAAATCAAACGACACCTAATATAGGTAACTATGTTAATAAACCGGACCTATATCGGAGGATCGGATAGAATGAGGGCTCGTAAACCAAATGAGTATGGGAACTCATGTAATATGGTTTAACAAAGCCTACATACTACAATGAAACCTATCCTAAGTGCTTACGACCCATTTAGGTAGCTTATGCTACTTTAACGCGTCGTTCGCGTAAAACGCGTTCGGACCGCCTAACTAGTCCTATGACAAGTAAAATATGCCTTAACATGTCTAATATTGTTGCCAAATCAGTTTAGATGTCAAAAGTTATGTTACATATGCTTAAGATGAATTTTGGCGTGAAAAGGGCATTTTGGTAATTTACCTAAGGCATATAAACTACCTATCATACTACTAACTAAACGCCGTGACCACAAGGTATAACCTCGGAAGGTTATTCCCTATACAACTATGGTCACCTAAAGTGTTTGGTCGGATCCTAATGATCGACCAAATGGGTCGGGTTCGAAAGTATAAGCGATTGATTAGATCGCTTCCCTTTACGACCCTAGACAAGCACAAAACTAAAAGTGACGAGCTAAACATGTCAAAACATGTTTAACAAGTTTAGAAAAGAGGTTTGGTATCAAAACAAACGGTTTTGATATCCAAAAGTAGTTTGGTTACAAAATACGCAATAATACGCATTTTGGCAGAAACTACGACTCGTCATTGAGCCTAGATAACGTGGTAATCAGTAGGTATAGTCACAAGGGACTATAACCATCGTGATTATGCTCACGTTGCGAAGTTCAACCGAACTTCGTGTTGACCATAAACTGGTCAACGCAGAAAACGCTAAAAGAACGAAAGAGGACTTACAACGGGTCCAAGAACGGAAGTTTTGATCCGAATATTCTCAGGTATGAAGTGTTAAACACATCAACTTAGAGAACAAATTCAGATTCAAAGGTGTGAGTTTTGGGGTTGAGATCATGGGGGTATTTATAGATTTCCTTGAACCGTTAAGATCGTTTATCAAAAACCGTGATTCAATCTCATCCATACATGTGTTGACAACATCATGTGCATCAAAATGGCCCCCTAGTATCAGGAAATGACATGTGTAAGTGGGTTTTGGGTGCATAACAGCTGTTAACAGCTGTTAAAATAGATTAGGCTGATCTGGGAGCCCATGTAAGGGACAACAGAATGTTACGCGGCCCGCCTGGGCTGCACTGATCAGAAACAAGTTTGCATAATTGACAGTTTCAGTCCCTGTTGGTGTTTAGAGCTATTTCCGACATGTTTAAGGCCCGTTAAACCATCTTTAAGGCCCTAAAATGATGCCTAAACATTGTGGACATGAAACATGCTCAAAAATATGCCGGATGTTGGTTCGTTTGGTCGTATGATCGCGATGTTCGCTTAATTACGACGGAATGCGCATAAGCGCGAAAAACGATCCAAATTGCGCGACGAATGGATTTTTCTCATTCAAAACACTAAAATAAAATATTTTAGTGCTTACATAAATTTTTGGATGTCCGGATGTATTCAGAATGTATGTTATGCGTGAAAATGCAAACTTATGCACTTTTGACGCTTTTAGTCCCTGAATGACCCAAAAGTTTATTTTATCACACCGAACCCCTTAAAGCCTATTTCTAAGCTATGTAAAGGATATTTATGGTATGTTTAACTTATGGTCATGTTTCGGAATGTCTGTTCTAGTACGAATCGTCATACTTTCGCAGTTTGTCGAATTTAGTCCCTGTAGGCGATTAAACTTGATTTTGCCATACCAAAGCCTTCAAAAATTATTTCTAAGTTATGTAAAGGTTATTTAAGGCATGTTAAGAATATGTTGATGTTCCGGAGTATTTGTCACGTTAAACTGATTACGTTTACGTACCAGTTTGCGTATAATTCTCCAGAAAGCGATATAGAGTTTGAAATTGAACAAAAGTCAAAACATGAAAAAATGTCAAACATAAACAAACAAACATTGGGATCATATAACTTTGTTTTATTGATAACTAAACTGTTTACAATGATTACAGACACAGGTGTCACATGATGGATGGTTTATTTGAAGCAAATCAACATAATGTCAAAAGGGTATATGATCAATAAAAGACATTATTGTTAAATATGGAGTTATATATATCATATTTGCAAGACAAATATGTTTCTATTTGATATTCACTTTTATTTGTGAAGGTAAATCACATCAGGGAGCTTCCTCAAAACAGCAAAATGGTAGCCACGCACAGAGACAGTCTTGATGTATAATTTAATTCTCTTTTTTGTTCATATTGTTAGTTTTGATATAATTTGTAATTTTTTTTCTTTTTAAACTAGGTTCTTATCAAGGATGTTGAAGCTCAGCCCAACATGATCTGGTGAGTCGTTGTAGTTAGTTAGGGGTGGCAAAGTGAATTGGAAAAGGGTTTGTGCAAAGGTCAATTTTGGTTCCGTCGACCAACAAACACTAATTTGAAAAAAATTTTCTCAGATGTTATAAAGAATAATGTTTTGGACATGATTAAACTCAAAAGGCTATATTCATTTTGGGACAACACGTTTCAAACACAATAATAGATAAACTGGTCCCTTTTCTAACACATTATTTTATGTGCATAATAATTATGGTGACCGTCAGGGATGGTGGGGGGGGGGTTCTATAATGGTTTCGCCATTTTGTTTAGATCGAACATGTGAAAATGGTTCAAATACATGCAACCTCTTAAAGTGACATTATTAATAAAACTAGATAATTACTGTAAGGATAGTCTTTTTAATCATATATTATTGCAAGTTTGTCATCACTTAAAATGTAATTAAATGTATTATTTGAGTAAAATATACAATTGTTTTTTATCAATCCCAATCGACCCTACTTGACCTGTTTTGACCAGTACTGAACTATACCAAAACTGACCCAAGATCCTTACCTAACCTGCCCTACGCGCCACACCCATTTTGACGCGTTTACTTATGAATGGATGGATTCAAGTTCATTGCTAACAAGTTAAATGAAACCATTTTGGTATGTACAAGTATATATGTAATTAGCATTCTCATTAGAAACACCTCGAGCATCTTATGATATGGGCCTATCAAAAACCAACCATTTTTTTTTACTTAAGTGACATAGGTTAACAAAGGTTTAAAAGTAATTTTGGGGAAAAATAGTTTCAGACAGGTGTAAGTTATGAGGTTGTTGCTGATTTGTTGGTTGAATTACCGCATTGTTGGTCCACGTTTAACAAGATCCTTTCATTGTGTATTGCTTGCAGTGTTGTTGAGTTTATGGACCTGAAAGTTGTGGCGAACACCATTCCGGTGGACATTGTTTACACTTTTGACGTGGTTGTCTGTGCCATTGATCTTTTCAATTAGATTTACCAATGCGCTCTCCTGGATTATGAAGTATTCCGGTAATAAGTTGCTGGAATTATAGGCACACCCTACCCTGTTAGCAAATTGTTTTGTTAGCTGGTTGTTTTGGTTCAGGTTTGTTGTTCTTGGTAAGAAGTTAGCAACTACTAAGAGGACCCTGATTTTCCTTTTTGGAGAATTAGTAACGTCACTTCATGTTCTGCTTTTTGACTTTTAATTGAGCTTTTTGAAAAGGTAGCCGAACACTGACCCAAATAAGCTCGGACCGTTCAATCGTCACCCTTTTATCACCCTTTCAACTTTAACCCAACAACTATAAAGATGCTGAGCAATCTAAAGGTAATTGCTGTTTGCATCACCTCACATTCTTGTTTAACACTTGTTGTTGATGGGGTGTGTTATTGTAACTTATAGTGATTTATATGATTTATGCAGTTTTTTAGGAATCTGATACACATATTAATTGAAGATTGTAGGTTCCGGTTATTGCGGTTTTGTTCAAGATAATGAAACATCGATTTTCCATTATTCAGGTTCGTTAAGAGACTCTTATAGAAATCTGCCTACATCCCGATTATTTATGATGGTACATGTTCGAGCTAAAATTCTGGATCTGCCTTGTAAACTTTTGTGTTCTTTTGAGTTTAGTATTCAAGTAAAAATTCAAATTCATGTATGTTTACTTTAAAGATTCATTGAATTTTGCTCTCTTTAACTTCAAGATTCATTTCAAAATGCATGTTTTTTTTTCTCTTTATATATTAAAGACTCATGTTTCATTTAGCTCTATATTTATCTACTTTAAGATTCATGTAATATGGAAATTTTGCTTTCTTTTATCTTCTACAATCATGCCTAGACACATATTTTTGTGCTTTAACATTTTCAAGATTCATGTAATACACATATGTCACTATTCATGTCCATGCATTATATAATCTATTTCTTTATTGTTGGAAAACACAGAATTGTGGACTCCATGGGACAAATGTTTCGAAAGCAGCGGTTTCGGGTTTGCAGACAAAGATTACAAGACGATGCTGTTAGTTGATTCCGGTGTTCTCGAAAATCCACTCAATTTAAAACCATTAGAAGAGTGGAAAGGATATCAAGAGCTTTCGGTAATCTCTTTGAGTTTGTAGTGGTCAACTGGATGCTAAAACTGTAGTATTTTATGCTAAAACTTAAAAGTAGATATAACCGATGCCATTTTCAAGATAATGAAACGTCGATTTTCCATTGTTCAGGTTCGTTAAAAGACTCTTATAGGAATCTGCCTACATCCCGATTATTTTCTCTGCTCAGAGAATGACGAAGACAATGGAATGGCAGCGATGGCTCTACAAACTGCAATCCTTCAACACCGTCAGAGCTCGTGATTCTCTTTGGCGATGAAAGAGGACTTTATACATCAATATTGGGTTCTTAAAGAGTCAAGAAAGAATGGTTTGTACCCAAGCTTCTGATATCAAGGTTTAATTTCTGATTTCCAATATATTTTTTTTGGTTTTAATATCAAGCAATTTGTTTTGATATATAGTTTTAGAGTTTCATTTTTTGTTTGAAGTTTGCTTATTTATACGAATTAATCGAACAATATAAAAATTTTCTTTTATCATTTTAAGCCCCATGGGTTCTTAAAGAAATCATTTTCTATCTTCTAGATGTAAGCGAGATAAGTCATCTTTTCTAAATAGGCTACAATTTACGAATTCCATATGTTAACAAAATTTGAATCTCTTCTAATGAGATACTAACTCCCAACCTTCACAAACTATAAAAATGTCCAAATCTTCAAATTCCAACTTACACTAGAGTCTTATTTGTTTGTGGTTAGAAAATAAGAAATTACAGTCACCAGCTCGCCGCAACGCGCGGGTTTTCGCCAACTCGTTTGAATACAAATAACTTCAGTTTTGTGGCTTTATGTAAATGAAAGCTTTAATGTATGTTTGGATCATTAGGTGAGTGTATGTTTTGTACTTGAGAATGTTTTCTAATCATTTATTAATGGGAGTTATATATTAATAAGAAACTTTTGCTAGGAATTTACTTGTTGAGTAAGGTGATAATGACGGATTTAAATACAAATAACATCAGTTTTGTGGCTTTATGTAGATGGAGAGAGATGAAACTTTTCTGTGTCCCTGTAGGAAGGGGGATGTGGTGCGAAGGACTGTTGCTTCTTCACAAAACAAGAATAAAGTTTACTATGCATGTCCCGATTCAAAGGTGAACAATCAGAAGTTTGTTATTTATCTTAATATATTTTAGTTAATATGTATCCTAATAATTTGGTTGTGTTTCATGAAAGACAACTCTTATGATTTCCTTACTCTGACAGCCAAAGGACAAAAGTTGTGGATGTGGGATTTTTAAATGGGAGAATGAGCTGAAGGAAGCCAATAAAGCTGAACTGACATCAGAGGAGATAAAGATTGATATGATCAGGGAGAACCCACAGGTTAGTTTCCTTACCTTCTACATACGCCATGACGTATTGACATGTATCCAAATTTTCTGCTTATTTTTTATTATTAGTTATTTATTTTTAACATTTGCCTTTTAAATTTCTACAAGGAATGGCATTTAAGAAAACGAAGCTGAGAATGAGCATGAAAATGAGATCTATGAATTGAGGAAGAAAATCCAAGATGAAGAGGAACTAAGGATCAGAGTTCAAGCTGAGGATGAAGAACTCAGGAAAAGGGTTCAAGAACTCCAAAATATGTTTTTCTATTTTCATCAACATACATTCGTTATCTTGAACCCTTTTCCTGAGTTCTTCACTCTCAGCTTGAACTCTCATCCTTAGTTCCTCTTCATCTTGGATTTTCTTCCTCAATTCATAGATCTTGTGACAACCCATACTCTCATTGACGAGAAAATGGTATTTTAATAATATTCGAAATTGTGGATATTAGTATTATTAATATTATTATTAGCGAAATAATAAACCGCGACGAGAGTCTTAAACATTTACGCATCTAGTTAATTTTAATCGGGCTTGTTGGTTTTAGCTAGACACTTATTTAGAA
>JARYGA010017227.1:0-24241 GCA_030545235.1 Helianthus tuberosus | reverse complement strand
AGTATATCAGATTAAGAGACCTTTCAAACGAGATTTCATGGGTTACCTATATATCCAAGTAGTGTTCCCCACGAATTCACAAGTTTGAATTTTAGGTTTATATCCCGAATAAATCTACTAAATGTACGAAAACCTATCGACACATCATCAGTAAGATTGTTTAACTCTTTTATACTTTTCAAATCTTTAGCATACTGTGATCGTCTAGCTGATGTACTATCATTTTCCCTATATACACAAGCTCTTTTTCAGATTTTATCATGTTTTTGTATTTTTGCATTTTTACTGTTTTTGTATTTTCTGAAAATATAACTATGTACAAATATCTACTCCCCCTAAATACCAAAACAAGTAAAAATTCGACAAACCATTGCAGATTGTTTCTCGTCTTCATCCGCAACAGTACTCTCATCAACGCCAATTATGCCATCCGACACCGACAGAAGCTTCATACCATTCAGTTTTAACAAATATTTAAACCGAGTTTTATCAAAAGCTTTGGTATGTAAATCAGCTTTCTGTTCGTCAGTGTGGATTTTCTCAATTCGTATCAACTTTTTCTCAAAGCAATCACGAATAAAGTGATGACGAATTTCTATGTGTTTAGTTTTAGCGTGATGTACTGGATTCTTTGTTATATTTATAGCGGCCTCATTATCAACAAAAAGAGGTGTGTTAAGAAACTGCAAACCGTAGTCGCGCATCTGTTGCTGTATCCACAAGATCTGAGAGCAGCAACTGCTAGCAGAAACATACTCCGCTTCACATGTAGATAACGCCACAGACGTTTGTTTCTTACACTGCCAGGTAACCAATCTAGGACCAAAGAACTGGCATCCTGCAGTTGTTGATTTTGAATTAACTTTGCAGCATCCGAAATCCGAATCGGAATACCCTTCGAGCGTAAAATCGCCTTTTCTAGGATACCACAACCCCAATGAAGGAGTTCCTTTCAGGTAGCGCAATATCCTCTTCACAATAATCATGTGCGATGCTCTCGGGTTAGACTGAAATCTTGCTGCGAGGCACGTTGGGTACATGATATCAGGACGTGAAGCAGTTAGATACATTAAAGAACCTATCATGGATCGGTAAAACGTTTCATCAGCCCTGTCTCCGGTGAGATCTGGGTGAATCCCATGATTTGTTGCAAGTGGGGTAGCAGCTGGAGTAGAACTTGACATCCCAAATTTCTCTAGAATATCATGAACATACTTTGACTGATGAATGAAAATTCCCTCAGGAAGTTGTTCAACTTGTAATCCCAGAAAGAATTTCATCTCCCCCATTGATGACATTTCAAACTTCTGCTTCATCACTGATTCAAAATCTTTGCATAGATTTTCATTTGTTGACCCAAAGATTATATCGTCCACATAAATTTGAACTATCAGAAGATGACCATCGACCTCTTTAGTGAAGAGAGTGGCATCCACTTTTCCACGAATGAACTTGTTGGCTAGTAGGTGTTGAGACAAAGTCTCGTACCAGGCTCTCGGGGCCTGGTGTAAACCATACAGTGCTTTGTCTAATAAGTAGACCTTGTTTTTGTGGATTGGATCGGTGAAGCCCGGCGGCTGACCGACATAAACCTTCCCGTAAAGAAACGCCGATTTAACATCCAACTGATATACTTTAAAGTTCTTCCAAGACGCAAATGCTAGGAAAATTCTGATTGCCTCTAGTCGAGCTACAGGAGCATAGACTTCAGTAAAATCAATCCCCTTCTGTTGACTAAATCCCTGAACAACAAGTCGAGCTTTGTTCCTTATGACAACTCCTCTATCGTCCCTCTTACACTTAAACACCCACTTAGTGTTAATTTTCCTATGACCATCTGGCAAATCAACTAACTTCCACACTCCCAATTTCTCGAATTGACTAAGTTCCTCCTGCGTAGCATTGACCCAAGAATCTTCAGTAAGCGCCTCTTTGTAAGTTCTTGGTTCAATCTGCGAGATAAAACAACTTAATGAGAATTCAGTTTGCAAAGGAGCAACTTTTGTATAAAAACATGTAAGCCCTTTATCAATCTGATTTCGAGTGCGAACTCCAGCTTGTAATTCTCCTATGATCAACTCCTCTGGATGATATGAAAAAGTTCGCGGCATCACTTCACTTGGAACCTCTACATTTCCCTCCAGATTAGTAACATTCTGCTCTGCATCTTGTTCACCAACTTGGTTTGTTTGACTTGAAATCTGAATTTGCTCCCCCTCAGAATTTGAATCTGAATCACCATGATCAAATACTGGCATGTTTTCAGCTTCTAGATTATCATTCTGAACTGACTGATTATCTTGAGCAACTTCATTTTGTTGGACATCATCATGTTCACCAGCATTACTTGGACCTGCTTCATCATCATTTGAAGTTTCCATTGGTCTCCTCGAATACTCAGCTGGGAACCTTAACTGCGACTCATATTCACGCAAAATATCCAACTCATCAAAAAAATCTTCTTCATCCTCTGATTCTTCTCTCATGTCAAACGAATCCCAAAGTTTGTCATAATAATAACGCCATGAATCACCAGGATTCTGCGGCGGCATAGTATAACCTTGACATTCAACATTATATGCCTCAATAATCGTTTTCCAAATGGGAATGAAAACTCGTTTCAATGGACTTGCATAGCCCACGAATATTCCTTCTAAGCCTTTTTCACCAAATTTGCCTTGAAAATCGAGAACTGTACAGGGAGACCCAAACGGTTCAAGATACTTCAGATTTGGTTTACGATTATTGATCAGCTCAAAACATGTTTTGTTGAACTTCTTGACAGTGAGAACCCTGTTGAGCGTATAGCATGCGGCGGAAACAGCTTCAGCCCAAAAATTAATCGGTAACTTTGAATCTGCGAGCATAGTTCTAGCCGTCTCGATTAGTGTCCAGTTTTTGCGTTCTGCAACTCCATTCTGCTGCGGAGTGTACGGAGCACTAAACTCATGCAATATACCTCTTTCATCACAAAATTCTTCCATCTTGCTGTTCTTGAATTCGGTACCATTATCACTTCGAATTCTCTTGATACGCCTTTGGTACAAATTCTCAATCTTCCTGAACAGCCCCATCAAACTGTCAAATGTTTCATCTTTCGTCTTCAAGAAAGAAACCCAAGAAAATCTGGAATAATAATCAGTAACGACCAAACAATAGTAATCTCCTGTAATGCTTTTGACATTCACCGGACCAAACAAATCCATGTGAAGTCTTTCCAGAGGTCTCGAAACTGAATTGACTTTCTTTGTAGGGTGTGACTTTTTCTTCTGCTTGCCTTTGATACAGCTAATGCACTCCCCTTCCAGATGAAAACCTTTAATATTAACTCCTAATACCAAATCATTGTGCACCAAATGATTCATTTTTCTAAGATGTATATGCCCCATCTTTCGGTGCCACAATCTTGATTCTTTCTTAGTTGCTCTAGACACGAAACAATGTGCTTGACCAGTAGTTGTAGTTGCTACAGACATATCTAACACATATAAATCATTCACTCTAGGTGCCCTCATAATAATCCATTCTTCAGGAACAACAAAACCAGGTTTCAAAATCAAACACTCTTTATCAGTGAAGTGAGTAGAATACTGATTGTCACAAATCTGTGAGATACTAAACAGATTGTTCTCCAGCTCAGTAATGTAGTTAACTCTCTCAAACGTCACAATCCCATTGGATAACGTTCCTTCACCAACAATTCGACCACCTTCATGACCTGCAAATCCCACATAACCACCATTGATATTCTTCACATCATACAGTAATGCAGTTTTTCCTGTCATATGTCGAGATGCGCCACTATCCATGATCCATCTTGAAATGGCTCTTGGAAGATCCTGCATATACCACAAGTTGATTTTAAAACATTTCAATAAAGATGCCGATTCATGCTTCGCGATCCAGGAAGCTCCGGCAATTCAAACTGCTTATTCGAACATGGTGTCCACCCAGGCCTCATCAGCCTTAGGTGTAACCTTGACTCTAGCAACTTGAATTTTGAAATTTTCAGCCTTCAAAGGTGGAAAATTTGCATTATAATCAACCGAAATTGATTCTTCAGCCTTTTTCATTTCAGAAGTTGAAATTTTTATTTCAGTTTTTGGTTTCCAAATTTGTTCAGTTAATGCAACCCGTTTATAAAACTTGTCATTTTGAGTTACCAACTTCTTTACAAGTTCATTTTTTTCTTTTACATTGTTGATTTTAACGTTTTGCTTCTCAACCACTTTCTTCTCAACATACATTGGTGCTTTACCCTTCACATCAACCTTCTTTTGTTGAACCTTCACAGCTTCAGTCCTAGGCTTCACATATGTACACTTTCGTGCAATATGACCAACTTGTTCACATCTAAAACAAGTACGAGTATCAACTACTCGACTCGTGCCTTCAGACTGATACTGTGAAGCTCTTTTCTCAAAGAACTCTTCATTCGATTTTGAAAAGATTTCATTTTTCTCATCAGAAAGTCAACTTGAACCATTCACAAACACCTTCTTTTCTGTAAACCTCTTGTTTTGAAAACTCTTTTTCTGATAACTATTACCACCTCGATAACCACCCAACCAATTGTTTCGATTGTTATTGTAAAAACGTGGTGAATAAACAGTTTTCTTGTTATAAACCCTGTCTTTCTTTCGACTCAGATTATTCACAGCTGACAACTCGACTTCAACAAGTTTTAAAACATTTGTCAATTTGTTCATGTTAACATTCTCTATTGGAAACTCTGAATCCGAAAACAACTTATCCGAACCCATCATCTTGTACATGACAAGGTTTGATTCTTCATCTAAGTTGTTCTTGGACTTTTGTTTCAGAATGTATCTGTCTAGAAAACACCCATCCTCCTCAGAAGTGTCACAATCCGGTTTAAGCACTTTGTCTACCATACTTTTCACCACATCACTTTGGACACCCTCGTCATTGGAAGATGTGAACGTGACATCAATGTTTTCAGGAAGTTTAACTTCACTTTCTTCCTCAATTTCCACCAAACTAGACTGCTTTTTCGTGTTGTTGTCTAAAATTGGCGGTGGAACTTTGTGAAAACCTACACCAGTTCCATCAGAAAACACATCCTCGCCATCTTTGTTTTTCCCTATAGGTTTAGGAACAATATGCTGCAAAACAAAGCTTGCTGATTTATAGCTGTTAAGCTTCAACTGGATTCGTTCATTCTCAATTTCAGCTTCTTGAACTTTAAGTTTCAGTTTAGCAATTTGATCCAGTTGTTCATTAATCGATTCTTCTTTTAATCTCAAAACAGCTCTTAGATGTTCATTTTCTTTAAATGTTTTGCCATTACGATCATCACTATCTTTGACAATGTTTTTCAATTTCTCAAACTTTTCAGAAATCTGACGGTTTTCAAGAATTAACTTTTCATTTTCAGATTTTATTTTCTCACGATCAGTTTTATCATTTTCAATTTGAGCCGTTAATTCTTTGATCCGTTCAGTTGAAGCTCTTACACTTTTGTCACGATCGAGAATCTGATTTTCAACATTTCTAACCTTTGTTGTCAGATTCTGAATTTTCTCATTGTTAAGATACGTGACAGTGCTACAGAAATTGCATTGTTTGATGCAATTTTTGCAGTCAGCATTCCCATCAATCTTGTTACCTGACGCATGTGTTGACACACTTTGACTGACCGATCCCTTTGACTCAGTAACAGAATTAGGATCTACCTCAAGTGCTTTTGCAGCTAGCACTTTGTCAGCCATCACTCCCAGGTTTTCAGCTGTCAACTCTTGCGTATTATCAATTATGCCTGTATCAACCTGCTTTTCTTTCTTCTCTTTCTCCTCTATCTCTTTCTCCTCTATCTCTTTTCTCTCTTTCTCTTTCTCTTCTTCAATCATTTTCGAAGTTGGAGTTCCCCACCATTTGTGTTGCCAATACTCATCGTCTTCTTTGTACTCCTTGATGATGGCTTCGATATCTAGCGTTTTGTCATCAATCGCAATGTTGCCATACCTATCAAGATAGCACTCTCTATCTGGATCCCATCTGTTTGCTCTTCTAGCTTCCAGAAAGATACCAGAAAGTCTAATAATCTTGGTTTCAGCAACCATCTTCCGGTATTGATATTTCTGTTCTTCAGTACGATCATCTTTCCATGGCTTAGGTTCATCATTGCTTGCCATGAATGCGTAACCCACCGCATCTTCTTCAGGTAGAACTTCCTTACTCCAATCATACCCCTCATCATCATAAATCACAGCAAGAGCCCTTGATTTGTCTCTGTTATCTTCAACCTGCTTCAATCTAGGCGGCTCAGATTTATTCTGATGGTAGATTGCCTTTTTGTAATAATCATCTCTGAAAGGGTTCTCTGACTCATCAGCATAAGCGTTTCGGCATTCTCTTTTGAAGTGACCCTTCTGCTTACATTTGAAACAAGTCACCTTCGATTTATCGAACCCCAGCTTAGTAGAAGCACCACCAATTGTTTTTCTGCCAGTGATTTCCATGAATCTTTGTGCACGACGAACAGCACTTGCCATAGCCCAACGAATATCGATCAGTTCCATTTCCTCCGGATCAATCTGATCGTAATCTTCTTTCGTCAGATTTGTATTTCCAATCTTCCCAGCTACCAATCCTTCATACGATTCCAACACTGATGCTAGAAAGATCATCTGCTGCTTGGCCGATTCCTCATCAAAGTTCTGAGCATTCTTCAAGTCTATTGCGATGTTGCATTGAAAACGATTCTTTGCATCAGAATGACTTCCAGAAGATGAAGATCCACTGTGATAACCACTGTGACTTCCACTGCTTTGACCACTTTGACTTTCTTTTCCGGCTGTAGAAACATTCTTAGCTGAAAATGCAGTTTTTGGAGAAGTTGCTTTTGGCATCATGCTCTTTGGATAGTATAGATCCAGATTATGTTGATAAGATGAATGATTAACTTTGTACGTCTTCTTCAATTCCAGTTCATGACTTTCAAGTTTCTCAATCACCAAATCTGGTTTCAACAATTCAGAAGGAATAGTGTTCTTAAGCACGAGAGCATAATATCTCCACTCCATCTCGTCTGGCAATGAATCGAACAACTTGTCTACTTGCTCATCATCAGAATATCTGATATCATGTCTAGCTAATTCTAACTTCAGATGACCGAACCTTTCAATCATTTTACACACCGATTCATTTTTCATACAACTAAACATATCAAACTCTTTCCTAAGAAGTTTCTTTTTATTTTTTACAATCTCTTTGCTTCCAAGACACTTCTTTTCGAGTTTTTCCCATAAGTCTTTAGAATTGGAGTAATCTATCAGCGAAATGATGTCTTCACGCACCGATTGAAACAATAATGCCACACATTTTTGCTCAGCCACAAAATTTTCAATCTCTTCAGCTGATCTTAATGCTTCACCATTCTTCTTTCCTTGGGTATAACCATTCTTCATACTCTTCCAGCAAGGAAAAGCAAATGCCATCAACCAATCTTCGAACTTTGTTGCCCACCTGCTATAATCTTCTATAGCCATCAGCTTAGGAGGTTTGTTAAATGTTCCAAATGCACTTTCGGACTCCCAAGCTTCCTTCTTTCTTTCTTTCGGTGGACTTTTGTTTACATCGTTTGAAGAAGTATCATCTCCCGAATTTCCTGCGAATGCATACATATCGCTAAACGGGTTCAAGAAAATATCATCCATTGTGAATATACCTGAAAAATCAGTCAAACACTTAGAAAAATTTTTAGGTTTTGAGAAATCAACAAGTTCAAGCGAAATACTTGAAGTAATCAGCTTCAAGCGAAATTAGTAATATAATACTGTTCAAGCGAAATCTGTCAGCAAAACTGATTAAAGCGAAATCCTCTATTTCGCTTCAACAATACAAGTTTCAATCCAATCAGTTTCAAGCGAAACCAACTATTTCGCTTCAGATGTTTTCAAGCGAAAACCAGCAGAATCAATTTCGCTTCAGAAGAACTCAAGCGAAATCCAAAAACACAACACTATTTCGCTTCAGAGGTTCAAGCGAAATAGTCCAAACAGTCTGATTTTAAGCGAAATCAATTATTTCCTTCGAACACTTTTCAAGCGAAACCCTGTTTTAGGTCAATTTTAATGAGTTTTAATCTGAATTTAAGTCCGAAACTTTGTAGGCTTTGTTAAAACTCAGTTTTACACAAGATACTCGAAAATCAGACCATTTCGACCGTTGGAACTTGTTCAGATCTGAAAAATGTAAAAAGAAATGAGTAGAAAGAAGAAAATCCGCTGCTATGGTATGAACTCCTCGTCCTGAGCTCTGATACCACTTGTTGGACCGTTGTACGACCTCTAAAAGTCAGTTAAGGCGTTCATCTTTGAATACAAAGGCGGAATCAATGTATACAAAGTCATAACAGCTTTGTTCTTTTTAATTTTCCTTCTATTAATTCCTTCTGAGTCTTTACAATGATTTTCTGACAAAAATTCAGCAGCACCTCGACTCACATATAATGACAACTGATGTCGCTTCAAATGACCTAACCACCTATTTATAGAGAACATGATTTCGCTTGAGGCTGTTCAAGCGAAATCTCTTGTGTTGATTTCGCTTCAAGCATACACAAACCCACTCAAGCGAAATCTTTTGTGTTTAAACATAAAAACCCTAACTTAAAACCTATTGTGTGATCATTCAAACAATCCTAGACACAAGACTTGATAATGACGTAATCAGCAGACATTTAGTGCACCAACAGGATTAGGGCAACATCCATGGATGGGTGAATGAACCAAGATAAACTCTTGAAGCTTTGTGCTCCTCTCCCAACTTATTCTCCTGGTGTGAATTCTAGAGAGAGAGACTATGTGTTAGTGAGAGAAAGCTAGGGTTTAGATCTTTGTGATCTAAACCAGCTTGTAGAAGATGATGTATACTCGTTTGGTATGTAATCTGTGATGATTGTATGGAAATGAATGAGTTTGTCTTGCATCTTCTTCTTCATCTACCCTGTTCTTGTTCTTCATGTCTTGAATCTAGTGCAATGTTTGATGTTCGTCATCGATCCGGTGCTTTAACAGTGGTATCAGAGCATGGTTACCGATTCGGAATGGTCTAACCGCCTTCCGAATCACCATTGCTCTTGATTTGATGTTTGTTTCCGCCAAACATCTTGAAGACTTGAAGATTTTGCAGAAAAGTTGAAGAAAATGAAGCTGTTCGTGGTTGTTTTGTTCTCCAAGTTGTTGCAAATATGAGGTTTGATCCAAAAATTGCTCTGTCCGAGTTTTTCTTAGTGTTAAACTTGTCTGAGTTTTAAAACTCTGTGTTTGTGTTTCCGGGGTTTTGGTGAACTAGTGTGAAGTCACACTAGGGAGATAGTCCGGAGACTTGTTTCTCCTGAGCTTCAGCTTGTCTGAGTTTTCAAATCTCCAACACTTGTCCGAATTTTTCCTAGTGTCTTTCAGGTCCGAGTTTCTCCTTTTTCTTGTGTCCCAATTTTAGTTAATCTTTACCAGTCCGAGTTATCAGATCCGATTTTCATTTTGTCCAAATTTTAATTTGTTCTAGTTATCCGTTTATTAGTCCGATTTTTTGGTTAGTCCGAACATTACTTGGTCCGAGTTTCACTTTGAGTTTGACTCTGTTCGAATTTTTGGTTAGTCCGAATTTTTTGGACTATAAAGTTTGGTTTGTCCGAACTTTACTTGGTCCGACTTTCACCTTGTTTCCCTTATGTCCGACTTTTAATGTGTTATTAGAGTCCGACTTTAGATCACAAAATCTTCTACACAGTCCGACTTTTAAACTCAGTGTAGATTCTTCACTATGGTCCGGCTTTTATCAGTCCGACTTTTAATCTTCACAAGGCTTTGTCCGACTTTTAGACTGTGAATTCAAAATTTTTACAGTCTGAGTTTTTTGTCCGAGTTTTTATCTGTTCAGAGTTTAAACAGTTTTTTCCGAGTAATCTTTCATGAAGTTAACTGTCCAAGTTTTACAGTAAATATTCCGAGTATTAAGTCAATTATAAGTCAAGTCCGAGTCTTACAAGTCCCTTTGCTGTCCGAGTTTTGACTTTTAACTGTGCATACTTCTGGTTGTTCTGTGTTTCCGAGTTTTATAAGTGTCCGATGTTTTGAAAGTTCTGTATTCCGAGTTTTCTCCGAGTTATGTGAGAATCAAATCGGTTTGTCGGAGGTTTTTTAAACTGTGAAACAGTTTTGTTGTATCACAGTGTCCGAGTTTCAAATATTGCACCTTATCCGTCCGAGTTTTGACCTGTGAAACCTTGATAACATGAACAGTGAGTTTTCCGAGGTTCAACAATTGTCTGAGTTCTTGTTATCTCCGAGTTTTGAAATACAAGTTGGTCCGAGTTTTGAATATGTCCGAGTTCCAAGTTCTCAAAGTATGGTCCGAGTTTTAAACTCAGAACAAGGGTATATAGTTCAACAAGTCCGAAGTTTTAACAGTTGTTCGAGTTTTTGATAACCGAGTTTTAAACTCAGTTCAACAAATTCCGAGTTTTAACAGTTCAACAAGTGTATATGGTCCGAGTTTTAAACTCAGTTCAACCTATTCCGAATTGTATGATAACAGTTCAACAAGTGTATATGGCTCGAATACTCGGTACCAACAAGTGCACTGAGTTGTTGCACTGGTTACCAGTGTATATGGCTTCTTCATCAGCAGCAGGCCTCCCTTTTATTTTCGCCAATTGCCCTACAGGCCACATGTTTGAGCCCGGTTCTTATAGCCTTGTGAACCGTTTGGGAACACTTGTTTACAAAGGAACAATTTTTGCAGCAGTAGGTTTAGCAGCGGGATTAGTGGGAACTGCACTGTCGAATGGATTGATCAAGATGAGGAAGAAGATGGATCCTAACTTTGAGTCACCAAACAAACCACCACCGACGCTTTTGAATGCTATGACCTGGGCAATTCATATGGGTGTGAGCAGTAATGTGAGGTACCAAGCGTTGAACGGGATTGAATACTTGCTGGCGAAGGGGCTGCCGCCTGTTTTGTTCAAATCCTCTGTGATTGGTTTGAGAATGGCGAACAATGTTCTTGGAGGCATGACTTTCATGATGTTGGCGAGGATAACGGGGTCACAAAGCTCTGGTGTGGAAAAGAAGACGGAAAAGATGATCTGATCCGAGGTTTCAAGAGCTTTCGGGTTTTACGAGTTTCGAATTTTCTAGAATTCCGGGTTACCTGGGGTACCAGATTTTTAACTAAGTTTAGAAGCTTGTGTAGTTCGGAAGTTTCGAATTGTGCATGTTCCGAGTTTTTCTAGTTATTCTGGGTTACCTGGGGTACCGGATAACTAACTAAGAGTCAGAATTATGCGTAGTTTGAAGACTTGAAGTCGGTTTCGGATTATCGAAAAGTTTTATGGCATTTATGCTGTTCGGATCAAGTGAGGAGGTGAAGAGAATAAGACGTGCTTGGATTTTTGTATTGTTTACAAAGAAAAAGGGGGAGTAAAAATTTTGAAGTTCCTGTTTTCTTTGTAAATATAAAGCTTGTGCGTGAAATAGCTCGTGTGTGATGGATTTTTTGTCACGTGTGTTTATGTTATTAATCAAGTGTTGACATGATGAAGCTGAATTCTCGGTTGATGACTAGTTGAAGATTGAGCCTTATTAAGTTGCTATTTAGAGTAGAGAAGATCAGTTCTGGTCTCGAAATAATGTGGGGCTTCTTGATTTGAGGGGAAGGTCGGAGATGAAAGCCATCGGGGATTTAGCGGATTTATGAAGATAGGAGATTGATTCATGAGGATACGTGACGAGATGAGATTATACATGAAGGGTTGAAGACTTTTGATCAAGATGGTGGATGTACTTTTACAAAGTTCAGTTTGTTATCGAACTGAGCTTCATGTCTTTGCGAAATTTGAAGTGTTCAAGGCTGGGCATTGGAAATCCAATGTTTCTTTCTGCTGTTGGTTAGGATTGAAGATTAATGTATCGAGCGATATTCCTACATGTGGTTGTAGGTCGGTTCGCGTTAACTTGATTCGGGAGTAGTTTGAGGGGGAGGATCTACAGTGTTTGATGTTGGATTCTTCGGGTTTCTCAAAGCGACATTAAGTGATCGTCAGCAAGTCTTTTATTAGAAGGGTTGAAGATCGCTGTGCTCTACCGGAAAGATCAAGTCTCAGCCAAAGTTAAAAGCAGGCATGATATCATCAGTCAAGGGGGAGTCTGTAAGTGAAGTATCCGGTGACTGAAGATTATCGATGCCACACAGAACTGATGCAACAGTTAAGGGGGAGACTGTAAGTGCAGTTCCTGCCAGGTAACTATCGCTTATCAGTTCTGGTCAACCAAAACAGAAGTCCAAGATTAAAGTCAACGATAATGAAGAATTCAAGACCACATGAAGACCAAGGGGAGTTTGTTAGTGCACTTTGGGTAATAAGTGCATATCTTCCAATTTGTAGGGTCTTTATTGTACATGTCTTGAAAGTTAGTCCAAGGTTTATCCTTGGGACATTTTGTCCAAGTTTTGTGTCTAGGACAAAGGTCAGGGGTTTATCTTAAGGACAAAATTCATGGTTTTGGTGTAATTGTTTGTCCGAGTATAGTCCTAGTCTATATATATGTGTTGTATAGGATTAGGGCAACATCCATGGATGGGTGAATGAACCAAGATAAACTCTTGAAGCTTTGTGCTCCACTCCCAACTTATTCTCCTGTTGTGAATTCTAGAGAGAGAGACTATGTGTTAGTGAGAGAAAGCTAGGGTTTAGATCTTTGTGATCTAAACCAGCTTGTAGAAGATGATGTATACTAGTTTGGTATGTAATCTGTGATGATTGTATTGAAATGAATGAGTTTGTCTTGCATCTTCTTCTTCATCTACCCTGTTCTTGTTCTTCATGTCTTGAATCAAGTGCAATGTTTGATGTTCGTCATCGATCCGGTGCTTTAACATGGTTTTTAGTTAGTTTTCTAGTTTTCTCATGATCCTCTCCATATATATATATATATATATATATATATATATAGGATAAAGATCATGTGAGAAGTAGTATGCTATTTGAGAAACTTGAGAAGCATTCTGGACCACACATTTTCCCTAAGCAAAAAAATGCAATTTTTTTTTTTTTTTTTTTTTTTGAAAAATCGCAGCTTTTTCTTTAAGGATTTAATTTTTTATTTTTTAAAAGATTCTTTTTTTTTTTTGGGATTTATACATATGTGTATATTGTTAATCTTCTAACTATACATATATGTATATTGTCAATTATACATATATGTATATACATGTTTAAAGTTGAAAAAATAAGTGTTATTTAGAGTTTAGCATTAGTATTTAGGGTTTAGCATTAGGGTTTAGGGTTTAGCTTTATGGTTTAGGGTTTAGCCTTAGGGTTTAGCCTTAGGGTTTAGCATTAGGGTTTAGCTTTTGGGTTTAGCATTAGGGTTTAGCTTTAACTTTTGGGTTTAGCTTTATCTTTAGGGTTTGCATTAGGTTTAGCATTAAGGGTTTAGATTTAGGGTTTAGTTTTAGCTTTAGGGTTTAGCATTAGGGTTTAGCTTTAGGGTTTAGAATTAGGGTTTAACTTAAGGGTTTAGGGTTTAGCATTAAGGTTTAGCTTTCGTGTTTATGGTATAAGGTTTAGGATTTATAACACATATTTTTTCAATTTTAAACATGTATATACATATATGTATAATTGACAATATACATATATGTATAGTTAAAAGATTAACAATATACAATGTGTATAAATCCCAAAAAAAAAAATTAAAATAAAAAATAAAAAATTTAATCCTTAAAGAAAAAACTGCGATTTTTCCAAAAAAAAAAAAAAAAAAAAAAAAAAAAAAAATCAAAAAAAAAATTAAAAAAAAATTTTTTTTGCATTTTTTTACCTTTTTTTGCATTTTTTGCTTAGTGAAAATGTGTGGTCCAGATTGTTTCTCAAGTTTCTCAAATGTGGTGGACTTCTATTAGGATCCCTACCCTATATATATATATATATATATAGGGAGAGGATCATGAGAAAACTATATATAAATGATAAAACTAGAAAACTAACTAAAAACCACTAAAAAAGAGGGGGGGGAGACTTTTAATGAAGGAGGGGGGGGGGGGGGGGGACTTTTAATAAAGGAGGGGTAAAATTGGAAAAAAATTTATAACTTTTCAAACATTTCCCATTTCTCCATACGTTATCATTTTAAAACAAAAATGGCACCATAAGATCACAAATTTTTGTATCTTTCATTCAAGTATATTCGAGCATATTTTTTATGACATAAAAAAACATTTATGGTGTCGTCTTGTTTTCAATACTATTATTATAGTAGTGCACATGTGTAATATAACATGTACTACAATTGCATTACATGCTTAAAATTAGATTTTTGAGTCTAGTTTAGCCTTTAGGGTTAGTTTTTTTTGGAGGTTTAGGATTAGGATTGGTTTTTGGGGGGTGGGGGTGGGGGGTTTAGGTTTTTTTCGGGTTTATGTTTAGGGTTTAGTTTTAGGTTTTCGGGAGGGTGGGGGTTGGGGGGTTTAGGTTTTTTGGGGGTGGGGGGGGGGGGTTAGGCTTTTGGTGGGAGGGTGAATTTAGGTTTTTATGGGGGTGGGGGTGGGGGGTTTAGGTTTTTGAGGGGTGTCGGTGGGGGGTGGGTTAAGTGGTTTAAGTTTTATGTATTAGTGCACATGTGCAGTACAACAAAAAAAAAATTGAAATTTTTTTTCCATACATAAAAAGTATCAATTTTTCTATAAAAAATTGTAAAAAAAAAAAACAAATTGGTATGTTTTTAGGGTTTTTTTAGGCTTTTTTTTAAGTTTTTTGGTTTTCTCATTTAAACTAGTTTTCTCATGATCCATCCCCTATATATATATATATAGGGAAAAGATCATGCGAGAACCACCTCTTATTGCGAGAACCGCGAGAACCAATGTGAATACAACAAAAAATGCCTAAAAATAGCTAAAAATCACAGAAAAAAAAATTTTTCATTAATATTTTTTATATAAAAATCGCAACTTTTCGAAGCCAAAAAAAAATTTAAATATTTTTTTTTATTTTTTTTTTGCCACTAAATGTAGCGATTTGAGCATAAAAAATAAAAAAAATAAAAATTAGATTTTTTTTATTTTTTTAGATTTTTTTAGGTTTTTTGAGAGTATATTTTTTAGCATTTTTAGCTTTGGGGGGGGGGGGGTTTAGGTTTTTGGGGGGTGGGGGAGGGGGGTTTAGGTTTTGGGGGGAGGGGGGACTAGGTTATTTTTAGGTTTTTTTGTGGTTTTAATTTTAGCATTTAGCTTGGGGGGGGGGGGGGGTTAGGTTTTTTTTTTTTGGTGGGGGGTGGGGGTTAGGTTTTTTTAGGTTTTTTTAGCTATTTTTGGTTGTGTTCACATTGGTTCTCGCGGTTCTCGCAATAAGGGTGGTTCTCGCATGAACTTCTCCCTATATATATATATAAGTGTCCGCTAAAATGAGAACCACCTCGAGTTGTAAGAACCGTGAGAACTACTTGATCCGGAGCGAGTTGGACCAAATTTTTTTTCATAAACGTAGATGCATGTATTGTAACAACATTTGTAAAAAAAAATAAAAAAAAATGTCAAAATTTACGGTATCCGTAAACACAAACTTGTGGTGCTCGAAACTATACACACGACATTTTTTTTGAATTTTTTTTTTACAAATGTTGTTATAATACATGCATCTACGTTTATGAAAAAAAAATTGGTCCACCGCGCCCCGGATCAAGTAGTTCTCACAGTTCTTACAACTCGAGGTGGTTCTCATTTTAGCATTCCTCTATATGTATGTATATATATATATATATATATGTATATATATATATATACATATATATGAAAGATATATATGCATACACAAATAATAAAAGCAAACGAATACAAGAACCAAAAACGAAATTCAAGATGAGATACTTGTATGAAAGACAAACATAAACCTAAGTGTCTAATGAGATTAGAGCACTTGTAGGTCGAGAAACAAACGAAGAACAAGAAATCGAATAGAGATTTGCACGGAACGCAAATCTGTGAGTTCATGTTTTCTCCCTTTTATTGAAACGTTTTTATAGTTATAAACGCTCGGGGATGTATACATGTTATGATTTGTATAGCTGGAAAATGAAAATATTTAAATCACATGCGAATAGGTGTTTTAAATAAAGCGGCCATTAATGAAAAACCAAGTACCGAGAAACGAAGGGATAGATCTATTGGGTTTGACTAGCCTCACTCTGAACAAAACAAGATCGTTATAGAGTGCTTTTGTGTCTAAAACTAGTGTCGCTGACTCAAATAAATCGTCAAGGTTTGGTTGCCTCCTATTCTTGCATACAGATTAGTGTACTTGCAAAACATTAATGATCGCGCAAGTTTCATTATGCTATACAAAATGAATTTACTATTTCAAATGTTTTAAAGATTCATTAACGTGAATTCACCAACTTTTGTTGGCATTTTCAAAACTAACATGGATTACAGGAAACTAGTGGACGACCTTTGGGAAAAACGTGTCCGTGGAATTATGAAGTCAAGTGGTTTGATGTCATCCAGTGTTTGGTCTCTTGAAACTTGTGTTTTGAATAATGTTGTCAAAGTGTAGTACGATTTGGATGAACTTTTGGTTGTAATGTTATCTTAAATAAATGAATGGTTGTACATTTTGATATGGTCTACACGTGTTGTTTACTTGGTTGAATGTAATGATTATCGCTCTGGCCTCACCTGGCGACGCTTCCACTATACCGAAAATCGGGGTGTGACATTAATCACTCTTCATAAGTTTATAATTAGTGGCCTCCTCACATATAATGAAACCGTTTCAACTCACTGCACGGCTATATGTCTAGTTCTTTGTCTAACCATTCAAACAGGTTCTGAAAACACTTCCCAAGCCAATCAGTGCATTCAAAACTCAACCGAGTTGTTGCACTGGGTCTCTCATCTAGGTTACCTCAATAATTGGTGAGTTTGTACTGTAAGTAAGTCATCGGTAAGAGTGCTCCAGTGCCAAATAATACACCTCCTCATAGATGAGCACACAATATAGCAAGTCTCAACAATAAACTCACACATAAAAGGGAATACAATTCCAGTCACAAATGGATCAATATATTAAACCACTCATTTTATGCCTTACAAGTTGCTGGAAGCACCAAATGTATTTAAATTCACGAATAGGATCAGGTGTTGAAAAATAAAAAGTATGCATGGTCCAGTCCAAAAGGTCTTTGTCGTCTGAGCAATTACCGCTTGTAATGTTCAAACTCTTACTAATCCTGGTTATAAAAAATTGTCTGGTTTTCAGAATATCTTTAATCACATTAATCCGAGTTTCACACAATATTATAACATAAAAAATTTGTCTACTTACTTTTTATTAAACTTATGAATATATTCTGAATAAAAATATAACCCTTGCATATTATAATTTCAGGGATATGCTAATAAAAGGATTGAAATAACGTTAAATACCATATGTGTAAGTATTAACGAATCTTAATTATAAGTAGAGACAAGAGCGACTGACGTTGCTAAAAATCCATCCACTTGTAAAGGCAAACAAGTTGTACCACGTTGGACCCATAGACAACCACTTCAACATTTAACACTTATAAGTCATCTTCTAATCTTCTCCTAAAGATTGAACGTCCTTCACCAATGTCTTCATATCCCAATCTAGATTTTTTCCCAACATCTCCTTGTTCATGGGATGAACTTTTGTTCTCTCACCATATGCTTTCAAGAGTCCACATAAAAGATGAAAACTTCACTTTCCCGGATCGTAGTGATGAACAATATGAGCATTCACCTGAACCAGATCCAAACAAAATCTTAGACGAAGAGAAGGAGACCTTACAAGGAACTTCAAAGCTAGAAGAGGAACCCGAAGCCCCGAAAAAGCGGTTCATTGGGGTCCGAGAAAGGCCATGGGGAAAGTTTGCAGCAGAGATAAGGGATTCAACAAGAAATGGGATTAGGGTTTGGCTTGGGACGTTTGATAGCGCTGAACAGGCCGCTTTGATTTATGATCAAGCGGCATTTTCGATGAGAGGTTCCTTGGCTCAACTCAACTATCCAATTGAGACTGTGAAAGAGTCTTTAAAAGGGAAAAGCTACTGCTTTTACAAGGAGGGATCTTCACCAGCAGCAGCCATAAAAGAAAGTCATAGAGTGAGAGGAATATCTAAAAGTCGGAGAAACAATAAGAACCAAGTGTGTCCCAAAACACCTTTTGTTTTTGAGGATTTAGGATCTGATTTGCTAGAACAGCTCTTGAGTACACCTGAAAGTTCTAGTGCTAGTACATGTTCTTAAATTCGATTCGTAGTAAACTATGTCGTTTTTAAATTCACTATTCACAAGATCATTATCTTCATGTTCATCTACCAGCAAATGTTCATAGATTTGAGTTATGTTATCTCTTTCTGCCTTTCTAGCAGGTTCTTTTCTTAATCTTCCTTTTCTCATCTGTGTTATGATTTGATCTTTCTTGTATTGTTAGTGTTATTATAGCACTTCTAATTTATTGTTAACAGTGCTATGATATATAACAGCAAATAATAGGGCTGCAAACAAACTGAACGAACATGAACAAGACTAAGTTCATATTTGTTTGTTAAGAAATATATGTGTTCGCGAATCGTTCAAGAACACTTACCGAACGAGATTTTATGTCCGTGTTCGTTTGTTAAGGAAATGAACTTGTTCGTGTTCGTTTGTGTTTGTTTGTTAATTTTAGGCAACGGACAAAAACGAACGTTGACGAACACAAATGAGAACAAACTAATGTTCATGAACTCAAAGAGACACAAACAATTGTTCATGTACAGAATATATAATACATTGACACTTATTAGATATATTTAATTTGTCGGAATTTAGAAGTATTTAAATAAATATAAAAACTAACAACACTATTTAAATAAATATAAAAACTAAAAACACTAATAAACTATCGAACACAAACGAACACGTTACTGAACGTTAACGAACATAAACGAACGAACACGACCTCTGTTCATGTTTGTTCATTTAACTAAACGAACGAAATTTCTTGTTCGTGTTCGTTTGTTAAATAAACGAACAAATACAAATGAACTTCCCACCGAACAATTCATCAACTGTTCGTCGAACATTTGGTTCATTTGCAGCCCTAGCAAACAATATAGTTATATCCAGAAGTCAATTTTTTGTCCTTTTTTCTTTATTGAAAAACATGAAGTGTAGGGCACTTTTGAAGCTGGGGTATTGCTGTAACTGATATAAAAATCCCAAGCTAGCAAAGGTGGTTTTTCCAGTAGTTTAACAATTTAATTTAATTATTTTTTCAGTTAAGTAATATAAAGAAATTTTCTGATGTGTAATGTATTTTCTTTAGCAATTTATCAGTGCTCACTGTTGCACTGTTTGGCTTTTGTGATAAACATTAGTTAATGTATTTTAAATATGATTTTAATTAATTATTTCAAAACAAAGAAAATCTTTGAAACTAGACATGAAGAAACTGAACTTACATATGTGACTAATTAAAATAGCTTGGAAGCTGATTCTCAGTTAATGCTTCAGAAGTGGAACACCATCGGTAACCCTATATATATCCAATATAGGGCTGCCACAAAAAAGCCAAAACCTTACAAAACTCATAGAAATTTGACTGTAAATTGATGTGTTTTAGTAATTGTGTGGTTGTGTGATTTAGAAGTCTCTTCGGGGCCACACATTTGCATTAACACACCAAAGCATTTGTCTGGTCTACAAACTTAGCTACTGTTTTGTATATCCATGGGATATTGTTTTAGGTCCATATCATAATTTTCTAAGGATAAAACATAACCTGTGATTATTTTGAAACTATTAACTTAGCCTATTATCTTGCATTTATATTTTATTGTATTTCCTTTTGATACAACATTATCGTTCATGCCTTTTTAATAAAGCAAAACTGTTATTAATATTGGATTTTAATAATCCCAACTATTCTAAGGGCGTAGCTTAGTGGGGGGGGGGGGCGCCCCCGAACTTTTCGCTTAGTAGTGCCCGCTATGTAGTTTTCGTATATAATTTTTTAGATATATATGTTTTCGACCCTCCGATTTTATAACTTCTAAGGTATAATTTTAGGTCCAGTGACTTCCGACCCCTCGGTCTGTAATCTCAAGCTTCGCCACTGAACTATTCACCTCTGGCCGCCAATAGTCACAACTTCAAAAATAACAACTGTCAGTTCCAACTATTAACATATTGGCCTCCAATAAACCCTAAGTAACAGAATTCTAACGCCATTATTCTCTGGTTGTCGGGAAAACATTTTTTGCCGGAAAACTCAACATTTTCGCCACAAACGTCTTTGTAACCTTATTACGAACCTTTAGGAACTTTTTTCTAATAAAAGCCCTAACTATTGAAATCGTTGGAAAACTCTTTTTTCGGAAAACTTCTTTTTGGCCGGAAAACTTAACTTTTCCGTCCCAAACCTCTTTGTAACCGTAGATGGAACTTTAGAAACTTTGTTTCTAGCCAAAAACGATTTTCCGCCGACCCGAGACTAACGACGTTAAGGTTCTGTTAGTTAGGGTCCATTAGTGACCAATATGTCAATAGTTGGGACTGTCAGTAGTTATTTTTCAAATTGGTACTGTCGGCGGACAACGTCGAATAGTTAGAATTATTAAAATCCAATATTCCTTTCTATTAAATCCGTTACACTCTTAGTTTATGCATGATACATAAATAGTTAGCCTATGTGAGTTAATCCACTTGGTAAGGCATGTGCCTAGGGCTGCAAACGAACTGAACGAAACACGAACAAGACCTTGTTCGTGTTCGTTTGTTAAGAAATATATGTGTTCGCAACCCGTTCTAGAACACTTATCGAAAGAGATTTTATGTTTGTGTTCGTTTGTTAAGGAAATGAACTTGTTCGTGTTCGTTTGTGTTTGTTTGTTAATTTTAGGCAATGAACGTTGACGAACACAAATGAGCACAAACTAATGTTCATGAACACAAATGGAAACAAACGAACACAAACAATCGTTCAAGAACAGAATATATAATACACCCACACTTATTAGATATTTAATTTGTCAGAATTTTGAATTATTTAATTAAATATAAAAACTAAAAACACTAATTAAGTATCGAACACAAACGAACACGTTACCAACGTTCACGAACATAAACGAACGAACACGGCCTCTGTTCATGTTTGTTCATTTAACTAAACGAACGAAATTTCTTGTTCGTGTTCGTTTGTTTAGTAAACAAACGAACTTCCCGCCGAACGGTTCACGAACTGTACGTCGAACGTTTGGTTCGTTTACAGCCGTACATGTGCCTTTTAAAAAGAAGTCACAAATTCAAAATTTGGGTAAGGGAGTAATTACATATTATTTGATTTGGTAATTTCTGTTTTGTCGGTTTTATCAGGTGTTTTAAGGATGACCATATCATCCTTGTAGATGTCTGTTTGCGTGTTACTTTTTAAGGGTCTTAGAAAAATATTTCTAGCAAATGATATTTAACTACCGCAGCCTTATACAAGCAACCATTTGATGTTAAGATAAAAAAAAAATAAGTATTAATAATTGGTAGTGGAAATAAATCATTTATTTAATCCGCTAAAATTCAAGACAATATACCAAAAAAGGGGAAACAAATCATTTATTTAACACGCTAAAATTCAAGCAGACCAAACTACACCAAAAACTACAAAAAAAATAAGCTACACAAAAAATCGAACCTTCCGAATACTGGAGACGAGAGAGTAATCGTAATCAAGAATTGCACAGAATTTAACCCATCATAACATTACACTCTCTTAAATGCTCACTTACAGCGTGCACTTATATTAGTCATAAGATCGTACCCAAAAACACTTTAAAACACTTTTATTAAGGTTATCTAAGTTCTGGATACGCAATCACGTGGCATATATTTGTTATGGAAACGTTTGAAAGGACCGAACTTCATGGACTAGCTTCTCTGTGGTCCATTAAAAGGTTCCGTCCTTTGCCTAGTTTACAGATAAGTAATTAGTATTCGGCCATATAAGTGAAATGGTAAAGAGGGATTCTCGTTTTTTTTTCTCGGGAGGTGAAAATTAATTTGATAAAAGAAAGACAACACCTAGTCAGGAGTTAGTCATATTGTGCACTGTGTACACCCAACGAATAAAGGAGTTAAATGTCCAAAAGATTGTAGCGATGGGGTGTGCACTACACGAATACACCACCATTCCAGAGTTTGTAGTTTCTACCTACTAATTAAATAATTGCACACTGTAACAATGAGCATTTAGTGGGGGTTTGAATGTAGGCCTGTAAATTAAGCGAACGGACACGAACATAGGCGTGTTTGTGTTTGTCCTTAACTTTAATCGAACACAAACATATAATCGAACACATTTTTTTTCTTGTTTGTTCATTAAGAAATCGGGCTTGTTCGTGTCCGTATAAGTTCGTTCGTTTAAAAACTACACGAACAGTTCACGAACATAAACGAACACAAATGAACACAAATTAACGTAATTGAACAAATATAAATAAACACAATTTAACATTAGTGAAAACAGACAAACAACTCTAACATATTACAGTTTATTCAGAAACACATCTAAATTAGGGTTTATAGATACTAAAATTAAGTAGACTTTTATATAAATATTAAGTAAGTGATTAGTTACGATCTAAGAAAAATTTTTAAATTTCATTTTTTTACTAGAAAACACAACTACTAGTAGTTATATTTATATAAATAGTTAGAAAACCTAATATTCATATAAATATAATTATTTATGTATTTACTAAAATTTAAAAAAACATAAACGAATTTTCACGAACATAAATGAACGAACGTTCACGAACATTAATAAACGAACCCAAGGTGTCTTCATGTTCGTTCATTTAATTAAACGAACAAAATTTTTTGTTCCTGTTCGTTCGTTTATTAAATAAACGAACACAAACGAACTTACCGCCAAACAAGTTCACGAACAGTTTATAAACATTCAGTTCGTTTACAAGCCTATTTGTATGGATATTGAACAATGAATGGAAGCCTGTTTGTTCGAAAATTCAAAATGTAAACAAATTAAAAAAAAAACAATTTATATTAAAAATAAGTAATTGTCGTATAAAAAAGGGTTAGTGCAACGCCCCTAACTTATCATTTTCAAAAGATCTTAACGTCGATAATAGATGTTAGAAATTTCGGCATGACCCGTACGTAAATAGAGTACTAACACCTGTTTTATACGGTAAACCATTTCAACATAAAACATCCTTGACAAAAATCCAAAACGGAACGTTTAACTTGTTTACAACAAGACTACCACTAATAAGTTTTTAACCAAACCACAAAGACACCAAAATACTACACAATTTTAAGTATATAAGACCAAAAGTTTAGACCACGTTATATTAACTTATGACGGAAGCGTGTAGTGGGCGCAGATCAAGTGTGCTCATTCCAAATCGTCCGACCGCCTAGATTGAGCATTTACCTACATTCAACATAAAACAAATAAGTTAGTATTTCGTCACTAACACAACTAAAAAATAAACCGATTCGTCTCTTTCACGGTTTTACATCATTCAATTACTTTACGAACCATTAAACGGTTCATTACATGCTTGCCTCAAAGTAGAGACTAAGCATACTTTTCTTAACATACCCGCTAAGAACGGATACTAGTACCATTACATAATTTCCATTCGATTCGTTCATGACGAACAAACATATTCTTTACATTCTTACCTCATACTCCGATCCGAGAAAGACAGATCGAATAGACTTTCGTTCATTACATACTTAACTTCCCATACCCGGTTCAACTAAAAGAACCGGATATGATGCATTATCTTTCGTAACTTTTTCATTCCTTACAATCCGTTTATGATGCATCTTACTTTTACTTTCGAAGAACCATAGATTTCAAATCTCACAACTTTAAGATAATCCTAACTCAATTGTATTGTAACCCTCATCCTACAAATCATAATTTCAGAAAATAAAATTACCACTTCACTAATTAGGGTTAGATACTCGAAAATAGGGGCTCATGCATTAGATTCTCCTTGAGATTTCAAGTAAATTGCTGGAATTTTGCAAACAAGGGTTTGTTTGTTCTTCCCCCTGCTCTGATCGAAACCTAGTACCCAAATGTGGGTGTTTTTCAATTTTTGTTTATTAGTAGAACCTTTTAGTTTACTATTTACACATTGAACCCTCCCACTTCGAAAGAGTATTTAATTTATGCTTT
>JARYGA010017226.1:0-30922 GCA_030545235.1 Helianthus tuberosus | reverse complement strand
AACGTTTTTGGGTATTAAAACTTAAAGTTTTGACACCAAATCAGTTTTATAAATTCTTAGACATGTTCAAACATGTCTAACTTGTCATTTCTAGTTCAGTGCTTTTTATTTAGCCGTAAGCTAAGCGGTTTGACTACCCCTTTGACTTTTGAATTTGACCCGTTTGGTCCATCTTAGGATTCGACCAGGCGCATTTTTATAACCATAGTAATATAGGGAATAACTGTGACATTTGTGCCTTTACAACCAGTATACAGTTATGAACAATTTCGAATCCAATGAAATCTTGTGTTTTATTCCCGGGATTTGTACAAATTACATATGACAATTACACATTTCAATCCTTGCACGATTTCGAACTCTCAAGAGCTTTTCTGGAAGTTGTATGTAAACTGTTTTGCAAACGTAATCAGTTTAATTCGATGTACACTCCGGAACAGTGACATAAGCTAAACATACCCTAAATACCCTTTGCATAACTTAGAAATAAGTTTTGAAGGGTTCAGTATGGCAAAAACATGCTTATTCGTTCGCAGGGACTATTTGCGTCAAACTGTGAAAGTCTGTCATTTCGCGTATTTCTTAATACGAAACATGTACGCACATCCAAAAATTTTTGTAATTATTAAAATATTGTATTTTAGTTATAAGAATGCAAAAATATCATTCGTTGCGTAATTTCGGTCGTTTGAGCGTCCGTTTGAGTGTTCGTCGTGACTAAGCGAAAAACGCAACCGTACAACCGAGCGAACCGACACCCATGACATTTCCGAGCATATTTCAAGTCCCTTATATTTTAACGTCCTTATAAAACCTGAATTATGGGTTAACGGGGGTTAAATGCGTCGAAAACATGTTTAAATACGTGCAGGGACCTTTTTTGCCAAAAACTGAAAGTCTGGACATACATGGTCGTGCCATGCGACAAACCACGGTGGCTCTGGTTATGCGACGCGAGGACTAGGCCTGGGCAGAAAGATTTTTTATAGCAAACAGCTTGCTGCACATGTGTTTTCTTCATAGTTTTTCAATCTTGTGGGCATTTTGAGTGATCTCCAAGGCTTGTAATCTGAACCAAACACTTGTTATGATCACATTAATCCTTGGGCAACACTCCAAGACACTTGGCTTGATCTTAGGGCTTCACAACAAGTATAAATACCCCACAAATCTGCCCAATTCATTGCTCATTCCATCTTTCTCATCTCAATTGCTCTATTGGAGTTGCTATCATCATTGGTGGCCTCCTAATTGAGTTATCTTTCAGTCTAGAACATAAGTAAGTGTTCTATCCAGTCTTGTTTATTTATTTCAGCTATTTAA
Organism: Helianthus tuberosus; assembly: GCA_030545235.1. Lineage (NCBI taxonomy): Eukaryota > Viridiplantae > Streptophyta > Magnoliopsida > Asterales > Asteraceae > Helianthus > Helianthus tuberosus. The sequence goes on along the minus strand of JARYGA010017226.1, from coordinate 29,599 downwards.
GCTAAACAGTTTGACTACCATTTGACTTTCGGCTTTGACCATGAATTGGTTAAGTCAAAGTTCAATCAAACTTTGCAACGTGATCGTAATCACTGTTGGCCCATGTAATCAAACCTAGAAGAACAGATGATACTGAAAGCCAAAACTGGTTCTCAACAGTTGATCCACAATAAGCTTGCATGTTCTAAGTTCCCTCCAATGGCAGTGCTTCTATCAGCTGATTAACCAAAAGACTGATCTTCTCAACATCTGTTCATCAAAGCACTACTGGATGCAAAGACTGAAGACCTAACAACTGATGATTGTCAAAGTACTGATGAAGACCAAAGCACTGTTGATTCAAGGCCTGATCAACCATTGAAGAAAGCACTGATCTACAACATCAGTGCTTGGGCATCAACAGCGGATAGGTGTATCAGTGTTTTACTTAACAATTGTTTAATGTAACAGTGTTTATTTGTATTAGTGATTATAGGTTGTTAGATGTCACTGTCTAGGTGACGTCAGCATTAGATGCTCAGTGGTTAAGATTGTACTATAAATAGAATAGTACATGTACTGTTCTATTAGCTCTCTTTCACCATTCATCTTGTACGAACTAACTATGAGCTTAGGCTGAGGGGGAGTTTAATAATACATGCATGCATAGTTGAATATTTGTAATTCATACAATCATTTGACTAATGAAATCATGTTTGTTGAAAACTATCTCTCTTTGATTGTGTTATAAAGTTTACTTTCATTTCTGCTTCAATTCATCTCTGATTTAACTTCTTTCATTAATCATTTGTTAAACAAACACAATAAATACAAACTCAGATCCTAACAATTGGTATAAGAGCATAGGACAGTCATATTCGATCTAACAATCAATTTGACATAAAAGTTCAGCTCAAATCCATTGATACTTAAGTTGTTCGTATCAGTTGAAAAACATAGTAAAGTGTAATCACGTATAAAAGTTGATTATTCAAAAACTTCTGCAGAACAACCAAGATGACATCACACTCACAGGACCCTCACAACACCGGAACACTATTCAAGCCACCTATGCTTGTCAGATCCGAGTAAAATATCTGGCAACGTAGGATGGGCCATGTGTTAGCTCAACAAAACACCGGCTGCTGGAAGTCAGTCATCTTTGGAACACACGTTCCAATGGTGCCTAGCACAAAAGATCCCAAAGGCCAAGTGCCTAAAAGCCTTGAAAATTACTCAGATCAGGATTTTTAAAAAATTGAATTAGATGCAAAGGATTTTAGCACTGTGGCTTTAGCTCTTCCAAATGACATTTATGTTGGACTGCTGCATTGCAACAGTGCCAAAGAGCTGTGGGATGCACTGAAAGAGTAGTTCGGTGGAACAGAAGAGGTTATCAAAAATAACAAGGAGGTTTTGAATCAACAATATGAAACGTTTTTTCATGTCAAAGGAGAGTCCCTAACCCAATAGTTTGAAAGATTTAGCTGTCTCATTAGTGAACTTAAACTAGTTAATGTCGAATTTGCTAAGTCCACTTTAAATAGTAGGTTTCTAAGGTCATTACCAGACAAATGGGATACTATAGCTTTCGTAACTAGAAATTATGTGGGTTTTCAAGAGCTAAGTTTGACCCAACTTCATGGTTGACTACTCACCTATGAGAGAGAGTTGAACCAGAAAAAGAAGTTGCAAGAATCTGGGAAGGTTGCTGATTATTACACCTTTGGTAACACAACACTTCTAGGTCAAGAAGAATCTGGTGATAGTAAGGACCAGAGTTATGATCATTATATTGACATAACTGTAGGTGGAGCCTTCAATAACTCTGAGCCTTACTCACCCAACTATGCTTTTACAGCAAGTGGGGAAAATCAAATTTCTGACAACTTATCCTTTGAGCTCAATGACCTCCAACACTTTGATCCCACTGATATGGAGGAAATGGACATTTTGCACCAACTGGCACTGCTGAGTGTAAAAACCAGCAAGTTTTATAAGAGAACAGAAAGAAAGTTTCCAGGATTGCATGGGAATCTAAAAGTGGGGTTGGATAAATCTAAAATTAAGTGCTACAAGTGTAACAGGCCAGGACACTTTGTTAGAGAATGTAGAAGTCAAAATAATGGACCAATCATTACACATCCTAGCCCTAGACCTCAAAATACACAAAACACTGTGCACTATTCCAAATATACCCATGCTGCTCATGTAAACACTGCCCATTATGCACATCTTGTAACCATTGTTCTAGTGCAATATGTTCAAACCCCAGTTCCACAAATACAGTATGTCCAAGCCCCAGTGTCTCAGGTTCAAGTGTAACAACCTGCACCACAACATGCTGCACAAACATCTGCCCCAGCAGAGGCCAGTCAGCAAAGCTTCTTCACTCAAGGCTTTGTTGATTGGAGTAGCATGCCTGATGGTCTAACTGATGAAAATTTTGCTCTATTTGCTAAGAATGATGTTCCTTGTGATGAATTTTTTTTTACAGCATTAGAGTCAATAACAGAAGGGCAGGAAACTGAAAAAGTGGAACCCAGTGATGAAACAGTGGATGAAGTTGCTGAAGCAGTGGTTACTGCTGTTGTTGGTGAACAGCTGTTAGAGAAAGAACCTGAATCACTGTTAAAACCTCTTGCTGACACATGGTGTGTTGATGAAGTGGAGAAGGATACCAGTCTTGTGAGAATGTTTGTGACTGTGCCATGATGGCTACAGCTAAGGTATCACCTCAGGTCTTGAAAAACCTATGTTCAGACAAATGCATCATAGCATTTGCTAATATTAAAGAGGTGAATGAAAACCTTAGGGATAAGATTTTAAAAGATGAAGTACAATTTGAAAAATCTGTTAAAGAAATGAGAAACAAATTGTATGAAAAAGATAAAGAAATATGCAGTCTTAAACGTGAACACACCATAACCAAAGACCAACTCCAAGCCATGATAGAAAAATATCAAGCTTGTAAAATGGAGTTGGAATCCACCCAAATCACTTGTGAAAAATGGGTGGAATCCTGCAAAGGTTATGAGCTGATGTTAGAGAAACAGATCAAAAGCAATGTAAAGTTTGGCATAGGTTTAAGGAAAAATGACCAAACTGAAAACACTGCTGTAAATGATTCTGGTTCAGTTGAGTTTATACCAACAAACAAGGATGGTCAAGAAGTTAAAATCACTGATAAAAATGGTAACAAAATCATTTTACAAAAACCAGAGGGGTCGTCAACCTTTGAAGAGATTGAAAAATATCAATTCAAACCCACCTGGTCAGATGAATGTGACATCCTTGAGAATTTCAAACCAATGGATTTTTCCACAGTTGAAGGTGTGAAAGAACCTAAGGCAAAAGTCATCCCTCTTAAAGACATCCCAACAGAGGTTAAAAACTCTGTTGCAAAGGAAGTTGAAAAGAGGACGAAAAGAGAAAAAGTTAAAAATCTGTTTTGTGATTTTTGTGAAAAGAGAAACCATTCCACAAAGGATTGTTTTCACTTAAAAGCTTTTGACATTAACAAAACAAGCATAATTAAGCCTGCACCTATGTGCACCATCTGTGGAAAAACCAACCATCTAACTCATGAGAGTGTGTACCTCAAAACTTTTGAGGTTAAAAGAAAAGAGTACACTTCAAAAACACTTGAGAGTTCATCAAAATAATCCATCAAGAAACAAAAACCATTTGTGTCTGTCCAAACAACTGTTATAAAACAGTTGAACAAAACATCTACTCCCAGAGATGTGCAAGTGACAGATGCACCACCAGCTAACCAATTCCAAAGAGGAAAAGTCAACCTCCATACCAAAGGGTCCCACATGTTTATGAGGTTTACAAAAAGTCTTCTAAACCAAAAGTGAACATGCATCCTTTTGGATTCTAACATCTGACAGGAAATGGTCCCCAACAGTGGTTAGAGAAAAATGGTTCAAAAACTGTTCAAAACCCTGAGCTAACCACTGTCCATGTTCCTGGACTTGAGGCTGATTCTGTTGTGACCCCATCCAAAGCCTTATTGGCTTTGGAGACCCTCTTGAACTAATTATTTACTTGATGTGTAGGGAGCTTCTGGATGCTTAGATAGTCTTTGGTATGTAGATAGTGGAGGCTCTAGGCACATGACTGGATGTAGAGCCCTACTCAAGGATTTCAAAAACCATAGAGGGGGTGATATATCCTTTGGTAACAATTCTAAGGGAAAGGTGTTGGGGTCTGGAACAGTTAAGAATGGGAACCTCAAGTTTGAAAATGTCAATCTTATCAATAATCTGAAGTTTAACCTCCTTAGTGTCTCATAAATGAGTGACAAAGGCTATGGGCCATTCTTCACTAAGGATAGCTGCAAGATTATTGGGCCAAAAATGGTGAAAAAGATTGAAGCAGTCATAGCCGGGGGCAAAACACATCTTGTTGCTCAAAGGAGTGGCAATGTGTATGTAGTTGATATGTCAAAAGATAACCCAATGACTGATGCTTGTCTGTTCTCAGTTGCCTCTAACAAAGAGATAGAATTATGGCACAGAAGACTTGGGCACACTAATCTCAAGACTATCACTACACTCTCAAAACAAGGCCTTCTAAGAGGTCTTCTGTGACAACTGGCAAAAATAATGGTAATTCCGTACAACTTAAACACTTGATTTAACGTTTAATTATGTTCGTTACAATTTAATTATTACATGATTAGGTCGTATAAAGTCTAGCAACCATAGGACATGGGTATATATGTCAAACAATATTAACACAATCGTCACGTCGTGAGAAAACTGCAAACTATGTCCTAATATGTTGGCAAAATGCTGAAAACACTATTCACCTGAACACACTATTCATGCCAGCAAGTTCCGAAAACTGTCTGAACGAGCGATGAAGGGCATGAACGCACTTTACAGATGAAATACTGTAAGGGCCTAAACTTTTTGAAAGAAACTAACAAGCTTTCATTTGACAGAAATAGCAAACGGGTCGAATAATTCATAAGCAAAGTTCATCATTTAACTTCGTGATAACTAACGAAGTGGTTACAAAAAGAGTTTACAACCCCAAACGTTTTATAAACAACTAACATACTCTTTAACTACTAGTTTAACATCTAACAACTTCCGGATTAAGTTACTTACAAAGACCCGTTTTTAACAAAAGACTTCATTTAACAAAAGTTTAAACCATGACTAGGATCTTCGCGGAAGCATGCAACATAAGTGTGTTCGGTCCAAATAGTGCCATCCTTCAAATAGCTTTACCTACATACAACCAATCGATTAGACATTTTAATTAAATAATTCATACGACATCAAGATACTAGTCGAACTACAAGAAAACCCTTCTAAACCTTCATTCGAACATGAAGTTCTCAACTTAGCACATTATCCCTTCTTTGTCATTCATCCCATATCCAAATCATATATTCGAATTACACTAACTCATTATAAGTATACGGCTTCGGCTAAAGAATAATAACATTTTTACATCAATACATACTAATAATATTTCGTAAGCAAAGAACTTACCTTTGTCGTTGTTTGTTTGCAATCTGGAACGACTTGAGCTTTCTTCCTTAATTCCTACAATCCAAAATCACATACTTTAAACTCATGTCATTCTTTTCATTCCGCTATTAACACATTCATACTAACAAGCAACAAAATTCCCAATTCTAACCATTTAACTTTGTAAAATCATTTGATCATCTCATTCAAGCATTTTAACGAACACTTGGCGTGCATACTATTAATTAAGCATAGTGTACAAGTATTATTTGCATAACTTAGCTAGTTCATGTCAATAACATCAAGAACATCAATTTTAATCAAAATTTCATACAACCTTCATCTTAATCGGTTTCACTTAACAACATCTCATTATGAACATCATCATACGAAAATCATTATACTAATTTACACCAATTTCACATTACTCCTCATAACATTCCTATATTAAATGGGTTTTCACTTTCACTTATCAATCCAGTCAAATTTGAGTTTAATTCATGTTTCATAAGATTCTCTTAACCCACATTCACATCAATTTCGTACTAATTCATGGATTTACTTGAAACCCATTTCATCCATGATCACCAAAATGCAAATTTCAACATACCTTATGTTTAGAATGTTAAGATGATTAGAAAATGATGGACATGCAATTGATTATCTTCCATTCTTTCCTTTGATTGCTAGATTTTAAGATGGTAAAGGTTTTCCCCTCCTCCCTTGTTCTCCTGGGCGACACCAAACACGCACACCGAGTGTGTGTGGTGTGTGTTTTATTGTTTTATAATTTAACTTTCATAATTTACACATTCAACCCCTCATATATGAACACTTACTTTTAAATGACCAAAAACTTATTTCCATTAGTTAAAGTTCCTAATTTTAAACATCATTGATCATTCTAATAATATTTGTTTCTACACATAATCTTGTCATTTTTATTATTTCCTTCATAGCATTCATATACTAAGGTTATAAGTGTTATTACTTACTTGTAACATATTATATAACCATAAATGTACGAATTTATAATTTGGGGCATTACAAGTCCACCCCCCCTTAAAGAAGGTTTCGTCCCCGAAACCTGATTTACGTACCGAATAAAGACGGGTAGAACTTTCCTATCTCATCCTCTGGTTCCCAAGTGAGATCCGACCCCTTTCTGTGTTGCCATTGGACTAAAACTCGCTTGATTTCTTTGTTACTTTCGAGTCTTTACCTTGGAATCCTTTATAGCTACCGGTCTTTCTATGTGATTCATTTTCTCGTCTATTTCAATGTCTTCGAGCGGTACACGAGTCGTTTCATCCGCAAGACACTTTCATAATTGTGATACATGGAAAGTGTTGTGAATTCCTTCTAATGTTGAGGGTAGTTTTAACCGGTAGGCTACCTTTCCAACTCGAGCTAAAATCTTAAATGGCCCAATATATCGAGGACCCAATTTTCCTCGCTTACGAAATCGAATTATGCCTTTCCACGGGGACACTTTTAACAATACTCGGTCCCCCACTTGGAACTCAATAGGGCACCTTCTTTTGTCCGCATAGGACTTTTGTCGATCTTGCGCTGCTTTTAATCGGGCCCGTACCATGTCAATCTTTTCATTAGTTATTGCTACTACATCTTTAGGTGCGAGTTCTCTTTGTCCCACTTCTCCCCAACAAACAGGGGTTCTACATTTTCTCCCATACAACATTTCATACGGCGCCATTTGTATGCTACTCTGGTAGCTGTTGTTATACGAGAATTCCACTAATGGCAAATGTTCATCCCAATTTCCACCGAAATCCATAACGTATGCTCTCAACATGTCCACAAGAGTTTGAATGGTCCTTTTGGATTGTCCATCCGTTTGTGGATGATACGTGGTACTTATATGCAATTGTGTACCCATTTCTTCATGAAATTTCTGCCAGTAGCGGGAGGTAAATCGCGTGTCCCAGTCTGACACAATGGACACAGGCACGCCATGGCGGGAAATGATTTCATCTACATAAATTTCCGCTAACCTTTTTGAGGAATAAGCCTCCCGAATGGGTAGAAAATGGGCGCTTTTGGTAAGGCGGTCAACAATGACCCATATCGCGTCATGCCCCTTTCTCGTCCTAGGAAGTTTGGTCACAAGATCCATGGTTACATCCTCCCATTTCCATACCGGGATCTCTAAAGGTTGCAATTTCCTGTAAAGTTTTTGATGTTCCGCCTTTACTTGGGAACACGTCAAGCATTTAGATACATACTTAGCAATATCGCGTTTCATTCTCGGCCACCAATAATTTTCCTTCAAATCTCTATACATTTTAGTGGCTCCCGGATGAACCGAGTAACGGGATTTGTGCGCTTCCTCCAATAATAAGGTCTTCGCTTCACAATGACGTGGTATCCACACCCGCCCAAACCTCGTTCTTATCCCACTCGCGTTTACTTCAAGTTTATTTTCAACCCTTTCATCCTTTCTCTTTTCGGATCACCTACATTCAAGGACTCATCTTGCGCCTTCCGTATTGTTTCAAAAAGGTTTGGTGTGACTATCATTCTCATCGATTTCACTCGAATAGGTGGTGGGTATTCTTTTCGGCTTAGTGCATCCGCCACAACATTAGCTTTACCCGGATGGTAAAGAATGTCGCAGTCGTAATCCTTGATCAATTCCAGCCACCTTCGTTGCCTCATATTGAGGTCTTTCTGCTCGAAGAAGTATTTAAGGCTTTTGTGGTCTGAATAAATTGTACACTTTGTTCCATACAATAATGCCTCCAGATTTTTAAGGCAAACACTACCGCCGCCAGTTCTAAATCGTGGGTTGGATAGTTAATTTCATGCTGTTTAAGTTGTCTTGAAGCGAAGGCAATAACCTTGCCTCGTTGCATCAAGACACAACCCAACCCTTGATGAGATGCGTCCGCATAAACCACTAAGTCTTCCGTTCCCTCTGGCAGGGTTAATACGGGAGAGCTTGACAATTTCTCTTTTAATATTCGGAAAGCCTTCTGTTGATCATCACCCCATTCAAACTTTTCTTCCTTCTACGTCAGCTTGGTTAAAGGGAGGGCTATTTTGGAGAAATATTGGATAAATCTCCGATAATAGCCGGCTAGACCGAGGAAACTTCTTATTTCATTAACATTCTTCGGGGGTACCCATTTTATTACGGCTTCCACTTTAGAGGGATCCACCAAAATCCCTTTCTCGTTAATTAGATGGCCTAAAAACTGCACTTCCCTGAGCCAAAACACACATTTAGAAAACTTAGCATATAACTTTTCCTTTCGAAGCGTCTCGAGTACTTGACGTAAATGACTCGCATGTTCAGACTCGCTACGAGAGTATACTAGAATGTCATCAATAAATACTATGATGAACTGATCTAGCATATTTCGGCATACTCTATTCATTAGATCCATAAAAGCGGCCGGAGCGTTAGTTAACCCAAATGACATTACTAAAAATTCATAATGTCCGTAACGGGTCCTGAACGCGGTCTTAGGTACGTCCTCTTCCCTTACTCGTACTTGATGGTAACCCGATCGTAAGTCGATTTTTGAGAACCAACTTGCCCCTTGTAATTGATCGAAAAGATCATCTATTCTCGGAAGGGGATATCGGTTCTTTATCGTGAGTTTGTTGAGCTCACGATAGTCGATGCACATTCTCATCGACCCATCCTTCTTTTTAACAAACAAAACGGGCGCTCCCCACGGAGACACGCTAGGGCGTATGAAGCCCTTGTCAAGAAGTTCTTGCAATTGGACCATCAATTCCCGTACTTCCGCGGGTGCCAACCGGTAAGGGGCCTTCGCTACCGGTTTGGCATTTGGTTCCAACTCGATACGGAATTCGACTTCTCACTCGGGTGGGAGTCCCGGTAATTCATCTGGAAACACCTCCGGGTATTCATTCACAATCTTAGTATCTTCAATTCTTAAGGCACCTAATTTTGTGTCGACAACATAGGCTAAGAATGCCTTACTTCCGTTCCTCACATACTTAACCGCTTCTAAGATAGTACAGAATTTCGCCTCTACCTTCCTTTCCCCATGAATACTTACCCGTCTTCCCTTAGGAGATGTTACATGAATGATTTTGCTTTCACATAAGATTTCCGCATGATAGCGGGATAACCAATCCATACCTACAACTACCTGGAATTCTCCTAAGACCATGGGAATCAAATCAATGTCAAAATCCTCATCCTCGATAGTAATTTTACAATTTCTACATATCTCATGCAAAAGGTAACTCTTACAGTCGGCTATTTCTACCTCTAAAGGTGTAGGCATTCTTTCTATCATGAATAAAGGGGAATGTACAAACTCGGTCAGAATGAATGATCTACTAGCCCCGGTATCAAACAACACATATGTAGGTATAGAGTTTATCATAAAGATACCTGACACCACATTCGGGTGAGCTCTAGCTTCTTCTGTAGAAATTTGGAACATTCTTCCTTTAGCTTTAGCGGGTTCTTCCTTCTTTCCTTCTTTCTTCACCCCTTGTTTGAGTTTTGGACATTCGGCCTTTACATGGCCCGATTCATTACAGTTGTAGCACACTCTCTTGGGATTTGGGCAATTATAATACGGATGCCCTTCTTGTCCGCAGTTGTAACATCCTTTCCTTCCCAATAAACATTCACCCGAATGGGGTTTTCCACATGTTTTACATCGTGGAAACCCTCCTTTAGAAGTTTCTTTCTTTCCTTGATCTTGTGTCTTAGGTTTCTTGGAAGAACCTTGTATTGATCCCTTCTCAACTTGCCTTTTCTCCCCGCGTTCAGCCTGTCTCTTTAGCTCAATTTCCCTATCCCTTGCCAAATCGATAATCTCATCCAAAGTTTCACATTTAGAAGGAGTTATGAACTCCCGATATTCAGCCTTAAGCATGCCATGATAACGGATAATCTTCTTCCTCTCTGTTCCGACTATTTCTCCGCAAAACTTCAACTAATCAAGGAAAGTATTTGTGATCTCATCAATTGATTCATCCTTTTGTCGGAGTCGGAGAAAATCTTCTTGGATTCGATCCACGGTTGATTGTGGACAATGGTACTTGATAAAAGGTTGCTTGAATTCTTGCCAAGTCAAGGTTTGAACTCTATCCTCGCCGATCTCTTTACTATACGTATCCCACCAATCTTTAGCCCTTCGTAAAAGTTGCCCCGTGGCAAACATGACTTGATCTTCTTTATCACAATGACTTCGAATGAACACTCCCTCCATATTAGCTATCCATCTTTGACATTCAATGGGATCAATTTCTCCATTATAAGTTGTAGGCTTACATGCCATGAAATCCTTATATGTGCATCATCATGCATCCTTCTTGCCTTGAATCCCAGTTATCATTTCTTTCAACTCATCTACCTTACTTGTTACCATAGTCTCCACCCTACTCAACACTTGGCTCTCCACTTCTTGCGCTAGCTTCGAAACATTTGCATTAAACGCCTTCACTACTTCATCCGAAATTATCTTGTTTAACTCGTTTCGAGTTATCCGTTCTGTGGTATCCTGTTTCCTCCACTTGTCATCTACAATTAAGTATTCATGTTAAACATTATTACATTCATTCTCCCCATCTTTCTATACATCAATCACTCTTAATAATTTATTCTCGTAAGTCATAAACTCATCCAATCTTTCTTTACAAACATTCTAGATGCATTACTTACTTCATTCGTTCGTGTACATGACTTCCCATTCTTTCACACATTCAACATTAAAACATGATAGCTATCTTGAATTTCTTAGTTTCATAGTCAATTAGAGGTGTTCCTAGCGTTTGAAGAATGCTAGAACTAAATTAAAAGGGTCTGGCATAACAAAACAAGCAAATCAGAAAAATGGTTCAGGAGGTGCCGTCGCCGACGGCACATAGGTGCATCGCCGACGGCTTTTGTGTAGTTGCGTCGCTGACATTGTCCGTAGACAGAAATTTAGGGCGTCAGGTGAAAGGGTGCCGTCGCCGACGGCACATATGTGCGTCACCGACGGTCTCTCCGTTTTGCAGACGCTGATTTGCTTAAAAAATCCATTTCCAGGCCTTCATTCAACCCTAAACGGTCCCGCGGAGTACCGAAGTCCCCCGTAGCATTTCCCAACATCTTAATCAAACCATTATTGTAAATTAACCATAATCCCTTCCCGTTTTCCATTAAAAACGTAGCTCGAAATCCTTAAGTCACTTACTTGCGTGGCGCTTGGAACGAACACACTTTCACAAGAGCTTTCAGTTTGAGTCCGAGCATTATAACTTGCTCGAATCTCTCAAACCTAGGCTCTGATACCAACTTGTAAGGGCCTAAACTTTTTGAAAGAAACTAACAAGCTTTCATTTGACAGAAATAGCAAACGGGTCGAATAATTCATAAGCAAAGTTCATCATTTAACTTCGTGATAACTAACGAAATGGTTACAAAAAGAGTTTACAACCCCAAACGTTTTATAAACAACTAACATACTCTTTAACTACTAGTTTAACATCTAACAACTTCCGGATTAACTTACTTACAAAGACCCGTTTTTAACAAAGGACTTCATTTAACAAAAGTTTAGACCATGACTAGGATCTTCGCGGAAGCGTGCAACATAACCACGTAGATAACCAAGCCCAAAACATAAGGACCCGACTCGAGATCGCTTGGTCTCGAGTGAACAGTTAAATGGTGGGCCGGTTGGGCCATACACCTCTCGGCTGGTTGGGCCATGCACCTCTCGAAACCCAAAAGCCAAGTATAAAAACCTAAAACCCTCACACACTCTCCTTTACACTCTCTCTCACTTCATCCACACTCCCCCACACTCACTCTCACACACACTCTCCTTCATCCTCTCAACCGAAACCCTAGCAACATCTTTCTCCTCTCCTTCTCGGATCAAACCGGCGACAACCAAAGGAGTTCTCGGAAGCTCTTTCATCAATCCTTCACATCTTCACACTTTGGAGTTCTAGCCGGTTAGTGTTCTATGGTTGTTAGGAACCTTAGGTGATATCTCTGGTGCAAAAGGTGCCTTGAATAATTTATATATGTGATAAGATGCTTCTTTGATAATAATCAGCATATATGAATGTTAAATGAGGTAGGTTGTTGTTTAAGTAGGATAAAAGTGTTTGTATGAATCAATGGACTCTTGTTTGTTAATAATGCATGCTTGAATGAACATGACCTCCTTTGTGAAAAGTATGAATCTTGGTAGGATAACATGTTAGTGAGGTGTTCCGAATGGTTAAAGGATGATAGTTTAGGATTGTTATGACTATTCGATTTATGCTAGATATTAATGATGGTTTATGAGATTGCCTTGATTATGTGTTATGAGTTCTTGTTCACAAAATGCATGATTATGTGTAGGATGAACATGTTGAATGAATATGAAAAACCCTAAAAGATGAACTGTATGAATATGATATGAAGATTAAATTGTTGCATTTGATCCATTTGATTAAGGTTTTAGACAAGAAAACATGTTTGTGTGATTTGGTTGGATAGTACACAATATCATGAAATCAGAATTCTATTGGTTAGTACAATTCTTGGCAGGGTTCTAGAAACGGCAGGTGTGCGAGTCGAGACCTCCGGTTTCGACTCGAGACCATCTAGTGATAACTCGAGACCGCAGTAATTGCGACTCGAGACCCTGACTAAACAACTTGAGACTGACTGCAAGGACTCGGGACCAGCAAGGTCTTGACTCGAGACCTCATGATCTCGACTCGAGACTGAACTCGAGACCTCCGAAGTGGCAACTCATGCCTGCACAACTCGAGACCAGCCAATTGTGACTCGAGACCTCTTGGTTACGACTCGAGACCGCATGTTCTCGAGTCGAGACCACCTAGTCTCGACTGAATTGCTTATCTCTGTTATTGGGCCAATTCGTGATAACGTGCTTTGGACTTTCGATCTGTATTACTGTTGGTGTGTACTGTTATGGATAGCTGTTAGAGCAGGCCCAATAACTTAATGGATAGTTGTATATCATGCATGCTATGTGTTAGATACGTGTAGGATATACGTGACTTGTGTATACCCAACCTGACTATACTGATAACCATGTTAGGACGTGGTGACCAACGTGTTTGACCAAGTAACAAATCTACCGAGCAACCTAAGGTGAGTTCACACACTAAAAGCATGCGTCCCAGGGAGGGGCACGAACAAACTAAAGAATAACTTTTAAATTACTATTTCCGGGGGAAAATGCGAATGTGTACCTTTAAATTACTATTTCCGGGGGAAAATGCTTTTGGATATTATTTATAAATCACAACTAGCAAAACTAAACGAATCTCTATCATATAAAGTCCCTGCTTACAGTACCGATTAATCGCCGGGGGGCGAACGGGTTATTAGTTGATAGCGCTATTAGGTTTGACAACCTCACACCGTGACCGGGGGAGATCGGGCGTGAACTAGTAGACCTTGCATCTTGGTCAATGACGATAGACATTGACCTGGGGCACAAAAATCTTCTCGTCAACAATTTCGGTAACGTCAGTTTAGTAGCTTTCATATGGGGTAGCTCCCCATGACGTGATTTTAAATGCTTTATCTAAACAACCTACGTTTTTCGAAAAGTTAAAACTGGACATCTCCTGAACTTGCCAACATTATGTTGGTACCCTACTGCATGCTTTGCAGGTACCCAGTGACTCAGGAGCTTGCAGCTTGGGAATGTGTAGTGGTCGTCTAACCCATGTGTTGGGTTCTAAATGATCTATGAACTATGAACTTTGTTTTGAAACTGTTTGGTTTATGCTTCCGCGGCTTACTTAAACTGTTATTTGAACTTAAACTTTTAAAACTTTAAACGGTGATCTTTACTAACTATTATGGCTGGTGAACATTTTACTATTAACCAATGCTCAGTATAATTGGTGGCTGGATCCTGGTCAGTCACGCCTCCAAGCGGTGGTATTCCGCATGTGGGTTTTGGGGGTGTGACAGATTGGTATTAGAGCCATTGGTTATAGTGAACTCGGTTTTAAAAAGAAAGTCTTTTTGAGAAAAACCAGACTATAACCCGTGACTCGTGACGACACTACACTCCAAGGGCAAGACTCAACGTACTAGACCCCATAGCTTGGACTTGTGTTTAATTGGTGGATTACTTTATGGTTTATGTTCTACTATACGTACTGGTATACCTAGCTAGATAGACACACCCCTCTTCTATCTCATTCTCGCTACATTATGACGTCACACTCATACTGTGTTTTCTGGTTATGAAGACAATGAGTGGACGCGGAAGAGGAAACGTTAACATGACTCAGGCTCAGTTCACTAACTTGCTCAACACGGTGGCTGCAGCTTTCGCAGCTCACCCTGGAGGTAAACTCGTTATTTTAGGATGTTTAGATCCTACCCCCGCATCGCCTTTTCACCTCTAAGCCTATTCGCTTCGCTTCTCACGACAGGTCAGCCTGCGCCTGCGCCTGCGCAAGCACGTGTTTGCACTTTCAAAACCTTCATGGATTGCAAGCCTCTTCCTTTCAATGGCACTGAGGGTGCCATAGGCCTTCTGCACTGGATTGAGAAGGCCGAAGCTGTTTTCGCTGTCTGCGAGTGTCCCCCTGCTAACTGGGTAAAGTTTGCGACTGGTACGCTTGAAGGAAACGCGCTTTCATGGTGGAAGGCACAGATTCAGATGCTTGGTTTGGAAACTGCTAATGCTACTGCGTGGGAAGATTTCAAGGACATGATCAAGGAAGAATACTGTCACAGGGATGACATTCATAAGCTCAAAAACGAATACTTTGAGCTCAAGATGGTTGGATCAGAGATTGAGACCTACACCAAGCAGTCCAACGACTATGCTGCACTTTGCCCAAACATGTCTCGACCTATGTATCGAAGGATCGAATTGTACATCAAAGGTTTGGCCCCTGAAATCCGGAGCCATGTGACCTCAACCAACCTCAATACCATTCAGCCAGTGGTCCGTCTTGCTCACAAACTCACTGATCATGCTGTGGAGGAGGGCAAGTTGCCCAAAAGGATAAATGCTACTGGTGAAAACAAGCGTAAATGGGAAGGAAATCAGAGCAAGGAAGCTAACCCTACTCAGGCCCCAGCCCAGCAAAGGAAAACTGAAAAAAACAAGGGCCCTCAGCAGCAGGGCGGCTACCAGGGCCATCTCCCCAAATGTAACAAGTGTAATCGACATCACAATGGGCCCTGTGCGAGGAACAAGTGTCAGCGATGCAACAAGATGGGGCATGAGGCCAAGGATTGTAGGAGCCCTCATCCCGCAAGGCAGAACCAACCGCAGCAGTAGCAGCATCATGGGAACATCAAGGGTTGTTTCCAGTGCAGAGCCGAGGGGCGCATTAAGAAGAATTGTCCCCAGTTAAACCAGAACAACAACAACCAGGGCGCGGGGAATAACAACAACAACACCAACAATGCTGGGAATGGTGCAAGAGGAAGGGCTTTTGTGATTGGAGCTGGAGAAGCAAGGAATGACCCCAACGTCGTAGCGGGTAAGTTTCTACTCGATGATCGTTATGTTTCCATCTTATTTGATTCTGGAGCAGACGCTAGTTATGTATCCCTGCGTATTAGTAAAAAGCTTAAGCGTACGTCTACGTTATTAAGTTCTAAGCATATAGTCGAGCTAGCTAATGGTAGGAACCTCGAGGCCTCACACGTTATTCGTAACTGCAAACTAGAACTGTCTGGTTAGACCTTCCGTATCGATCTCTTCCCCATCGTTCTCGAAAGCTTAGACGTCGTCATTGGTATGTATTGGTTATCCAAGCATCGAGCTGAAATCCTCTGCCAAGAGAAAGTTGTTCGTATTCCCCGTCCTTCTGGCAAACCCCTTATCGTTCAAGGTGACAAAGGCGGAGAAGTCACAGGCATCATTTCATTCTTGAAAGCCCAGAAGTGTTTACGAAAGGGGCACACAACTATCTTAGCACTTGTCGCCGACACACAGAAAAAGGAAAACAGGATTGAAGATTTTCCAGTTGTACGCGACTATCCCGAGGAATTTCCTGAAGAACTACCTGGACTCCCTCCTCACCGTCAGGTCGAATTCCAAATCGAATTAGCTCCCGGAGCAGCACCTATAGCTCGTGCACCTTATCGACTAGCTCCCGCAGAACTAAAGGAACTTTCTGCTCAACTACAGGAACTATTGGACAAAGGTTTTATCCGTCCTAGCTCGTCACCCTGGGGAGCCCCAGTGCTCTTTGTTAAAAAGAAGGATGGCACATTCCGAATGTGCATTGACTACCGCGAACTGAACAAGGTTACCATCAAGAATCGTTATCCACTTCCCCGTATCGACGATCTGTTCGACCAGCTGCAAGGGTCGAGCTATTATTCCAAGATCGATCTGCGATCGGGCTATCACCAGCTGAGAGTCCGTGATGAGGACGTCTCTAAGACTGCTTTCAGAACCCGCTATGGTCACTACGAATTCCTTGTTATGCCTTTCGGAATGACCAACGCACCTGCGATCTTCATGGATCTCATGAACCGAGTGTGCAAACCCTACCTCGACAAGTTCGTGATTGTGTTTATTAACGACATCCTAATTTACTCGAAGAGTCAAGAGGAGCATGAACAACACCTGCGTCTTATTCTCGAACTCCTTCGCAATGAGCAACTGTACGCCAAATTCTCGAAATGTGATTTCTGGCTTAGAGAAGTCCATTTCCTTGGACACATAGTCAATCAGGATGGGATTCACGTCAACCCCGCTAAGATCGAATCCATTAAGAATTGGCCTATACCTAAGACTCCGACCGAAGTTCGCCAATTCTTGGGATTGGCAGGATACTATCGAAGATTTATCAAAGGATTTTCAAAGATCGCTCAACCACTAACGACCCTCACTCAGAAGGGTGTTGCGTACAAATGGAATGATGCTCAGGAATCTGCCTTTCAGGAACTTAAGAAGAACCTTTGTAGTGCTCCAATTCTTTCCTTACCTGAAGGTACCGACGATTTTGTCGTTTACTGCGACGCTTCCATTCAAGGACTTGGTTGCGTGTTGATGCAACGCGAGAAGGTTATTGCTTACGCTTCGCGACAACTCAAGATCCACGAACGGAACTACACGACACACGACTTAGAATTCGGAGCTGTGGTCTTCGAGCTCAAGATTTGGAGACATTACTTGTACGGTACCAAGTGCACGATTTACACCGATCACAAGAGTCTCCAGCACATAATGGAACAAAAGGAGTTGAATATGCGGCAACGCCGATGGTTCGAACTCCTAAATGACTACGAGTGTGCAATTAAATATCATCCAGGCAAGGCTAATGTGGTAGCCGATGCCCTCAGCAGAAAGGAAACCAAACCTAAGCGTGTTCGTGCCTTACAGCTCACCATCCACTCGAACCTCCCTAAGCAGATCCGAAACACTCAGGTTGAAGCATTGAAAGCCGAGAACATCAGGGCTGAGTCCCTGCGAGGATCGAGGAAATGGCTAGAACAAAGGGAGGACGGCGCTTACTATGTGACAGGACGTATATGGGTCCCACTTTATGGAAATCTGCGTGAACTTGTGATGGACGAAGCACACAAATCTCGTTACTCGGTACATCCTGTTTCGGATAAGATGTACCACGACCTAAAAACTACATACTGGTGGCCTAGCATGAAAGCCCACATAGCAACCTATGTCAGCAAATGTTTGACTTGTGCGAGAGTCAAGACTGAGTATCAGAAACCATCGGGCCTACTCCAACAACCAGAGATCCCGAAATGGAAATGGGAGCAAATTTCCATGGACTTTGTTACTGGCCTGCCTAGGTCTCAACGCGGGAATGACACCATTTGGGTGATAGTGGATCGATTAACTAAGTCTGCACACTTTTTAGCTATTAAAGAAACAGACAAGTTCTCTACCTTAGCAGAGGTATACTTAAAGGAAGTGGTTTCGAGGCACGGGGTGCCAACCTCTATTATTTCCGATTGAGACGCGCGTTTTACTTCTGAGTTGTGGCAAGCTATGCACAAATCCTTTGGCTCACGTTTAGACATGAGCACCGCTTATCATCCACAAATGGATGGGCAGTCTGAACGCACCATCCAAACACTTGAAGACATGCTTAGGGCATGTGTAATCGATTTTGGTAAGGGCTGGGAGAAACATCTACCGTTAGTAGAATTCTCCTACAACAACAGCTACCACACCAGCATTCAGGCAGCACCCTTCGAGGCATTGTACGGTCGCAAATGCCGATCACCCTTATGTTGGGCGGAAGTTGGCGAAAGCCAAATTACCGGCCCAGAACTTGTAGTCGAGACTACGGAAAGGATTGCTCAGATCAGACAACGCATGGCGGCAGCTCGTGACAGACAGAAAAGATACGCTGACAAGGGTAGGAAACCGCTAGAATTCCAGGTCGGTGACCGGGCTCAACTTAAAGTCTCACCCTGGAAGGGTGTGGTTCGTTTTGGAAAATGGGGCAAGCTTAATCCGCGATATGTCGGACCCTTCGAAATTACCGAAAAGATCGGTAAGGTTGCTTACAGATTGAATCTGCCTGAAGAACTGAGTGCGGTACACAACGTCTTTCATGTGTCTAATCTGAAGAAGTGTCTGTCAGATGAAACACTCATCATTCCTTTCAAGGAACTCACTATTGACGAACAGCTACACTTTACTGAGGAACCGATTGAGATCACGGATCGAGAGATAAAAACCCTCAAGCGTAGCCAGATACCTCTTGTTCGAGTTCGTTGGAACTCGCGACGTGGCCCAGAGTTTACCTGGGAGCGGGAGGACCAGATGAAGCGCAAGTATCCCCAGTTGTTCCCTAATGAAACACCCAACACTGAAGCTACAACCGAATTTCGGGAGGAAATTCCAAACTAACGGGGGGATAATGTGACACCCCATTGAAACGTTCTCACTCATACTAGCTTGACAGTGACTGCCTTAACTTTCGGGACGAAAGTTCTTAAAACTTGGGGATAATGTGACACTCTGGATTTTCCCGAGCAACCTTCTTGTTCCAGTATTGCGTGTACTTATTTATTAAATGAAATTTGTGATTTATCTTGATGTGATATGTGTTATTGATGTGTACGTATAAAGCGTAGTTGTATACAAGTATGTATGTGGCGAACCGAAACCACGTAGATAACCAAGCCCAAAACATAAGGACCCGACTCAAGACCGCTTGGTCTCGAGTGAACAGTTAAATGGTGGGCCGGTTGGGCCATACACCTCTCGGCTGGTTGGGCCATGCACCTCTCGAAACCCAAAAGCCAAGTATAAAAACCTAAAACCCTCACACACTCTCCTTTACACTCTCTCTCACTTCATCCACACTCCCCCACACTCACTCTCACACACACTCTCCTTCATCCTCTCAACCGAAACCCTAGCAACATCTTTCTCCTCTCCTTCTCGGATCAAACCGGCGACAACCAAAGGAGTTCTCGGAAGCTCTTTCATCAATCCTTCACATCTTCACACTTTGGAGTTCTAGCCGGTTAGTGTTCTATGGTTGTTAGGAACCTTAGGTGATATCTCTGGTGCAAAAGGTGCCTTGAATAATTTATATATGTGATAAGATGCTTCTTTGATAATAATCGGCATATATGAATGTTAAATGAGGTAGGTTGTTGTTTAAGTAGGATAAAAGTGTTTGTATGAATCAATGGACTCTTGTTTGTTAATAATGCATGCTTGAATGAACATGACCTCCTTTGTGAAAAGTATGAATCTAGGTAGGATAACATGTTAGTGAGGTGTTCCGAATGGTTAAAGGATGATAGTTTAGGATTGTTATGACTATCCGATTTATGCTAGATATTAATGATGGTTTATGAGATTGCCTTGATTATGTGTTATGAGTTCTTGTTCACAAAATGCATGATTATGTGTAGGATGAACATGTTGAATGAATATGAAAAACCCTAAAAGATGAACTGTATGAATATGATATGAAGATTAAATTGTTGCATTTGATCCATTTGATTAAGGTTTTAGACAAGAAAACATGTTTGTGTGATTTGGTTGGATAGTACACAATATCATGAAATCAGAATTCTATTGGTTAGTACAATTCTTGGCAGGGTTCTAGAAACGGCAGGTGTGCGAGTCGAGACCTCCGGTTTCGACTCGAGACCATCTAGTGATAACTCGAGACCGCTGTAATTGCGACTCGAGACCCTGACTAAACAACTTGAGACTGACTGCAAGGACTCGGGACCAGCAAGGTCTTGACTCGAGACCTCATGATCTCGACTCGAGACTGAACTCGAGACCTCCGAAGTGGCAACTCATGCCTGCACAACTCGAGACCAGCCAATTGCGACTCAAGACCGCATGTTCTCGAGTCGAGACCACCTAGTCTCGACTGAATTGCTTATCTCTGTTATTGGGCCAATTCGTGACAACGTGCTTTGGACTTTCGATCTGTATTAGTGTTGGTGTGTACTGTTATGGATAGCTGTTAGAGAAGGCCCAATAACTTAATGGATAGTTGTATATCATGCATGCTATGTGTTAGATACGTGTAGGATATACGTGACTTGTGTATACCCAACCTGACTATACTGATAACCATGTTAGGACGTGGTGACCAACGTGTTTGACCAAGTAACAAATCTACCGAGCAACCTAAGGTGAGTTCAAACACTAAAAGCATGCGTCCCAGGGAGGGACACGAACAAACTAAAGAATAACTTTTAAATTACTATTTCCGGGGGAAAATGCGAATGTGTACCTTTAAATTACTATTTCCGGGGGAAAATGCGTTTGGATATTATTTATAAATCACAACTAGCAAAACTAAACGAATCTCTATCATATAAAGTCCCTGCTTACAGTACCGATTATTCGCCGGGGGCGAACGGGTTATTAGTTGAAAGCGCTATTAGGTTTGACAACCTCACACCGTGACCGGGGGAGATCGGGCGTGAACTAGTAGACCTTGCATCTTGGTCAATGACGATAGACATTGACCTGGGGCACAAAAATCTTCTCGTCAACAGTTTCGGTAACGTCAGTTTAGTAGCTTTCATATGGGGTAGCTCCCCATGACGTGATTATAAATGCTTTATCTAAACAACCTACGTTTTTCGAAAAGTTAAAACTGGACATCTTGTGAACTCGCCAACATTATGTTGATACCCTACTGCATGCTTTGCAGGTACCCAGTGACTCAGGAGCTTGCAGCTTGGGAATGTGTAGTGGTCGTCTAACCCATGTGTTGGGTTCTAAATGATCTATGAACTATGAACTTTGTTTTGAAACTGTTTGGTTTATGCTTCCGCGGCTTACTTAAACTGTTATTTGAACTTAAACTTTTAAAACTTTAAACCGTGATGTTTACTATCTATTATGGCTGGTGAACATTTTTACTATTAACCAATGCTCAGTATAATTGGTGGCTGGATCCTGGTCAGTCACGCCTCCAAGCGGTGGTATTCCGCATGTGGGTTTTGGGAGTGTGACATGTTCGGTCCAAATAGTGTCATCCTTCAAATAGCTTTACCTACATACAACCAATTGATTAGACATTTTAATTAAATAATTCATACGACATCAAGATACTAGTTGAACTACAAGAAAACCCTTCTAAACCTTCATTCGAACATGAAGTTCTCAACTTAGCACATTATCCCTTCTTTGTCATTCATCCCATATCCAAATCATATATTCGAATTACACCAACTCATTATAAGTATACGGCTTCGACTAAAGAATAATAACATTTTTACATCAATACATACTAATAATATTTCGTAAGCAAAGAACTTACCTTTGTCGTTGTTTATTTGCGATCCGGAACGACTTGAGCTTTCTTCCTTAATTCCTACAATCCAAAATCACATACTATAAACTCATATCATTCTTTTCATTCCATTATTAACATATTCATACTAACAAGCAACAAAATTCCCAAGTCTAACCATTTAACTTTGTAAAATCATTTGATCATCTCATTCAAGCATTTTAACGAACACTTGGCGTGCATACTATTAATTAAGCATAGTGTACAAGTATTATTTGCATAACTTAGCTAGTTCATGTCAATAACATCAAGAACATCAATTTTAATCAAAATTTCATACAACCTTCATCTTAATCGGTTTCACTTAACA
Source organism: Helianthus tuberosus (assembly GCA_030545235.1). Lineage (NCBI taxonomy): Eukaryota > Viridiplantae > Streptophyta > Magnoliopsida > Asterales > Asteraceae > Helianthus > Helianthus tuberosus. Next base: position 7,042 of record JARYGA010017226.1, on the reverse strand, counting down.
ACATCTCATTATGAACATCATCATACGAAAATCATTATACTAATTTACACCAATTTCACATTACACCTCATAACATTCCTATATTAAATGGGTTTTCACTTTCACTTATCAATCCAGTCAAATTTGAGTTTAATTCATGTTTCATAAGATGCTCCTAACCCACATTCACATCAATTTTGTACTAATTCATGGATTTACTTGAAACCCATTTCATCCATGATCACCAAAATGCAAATTTCAACATACCTTATGTTTAGAATGTTAAGATGATTAGAAAATGATGGAGATGCAATTGATTATCTTCCATTCTTTCCTTTGATTGCTGGATTTTAAGATGGTAAAGGTTTTCCCCTCCTCCCTTGTTCTCCTGGGCGACACCAAACACGCACACCGAGTGTGTGTGGTGTGTGTTTTATTGTTTTATAATTTAACTTTCATAATTTACACATTCAACCCTTCATATATGAACACTTACTTTTAAATGACCAAAAACTTATTTCCATTAGTTAAAGTTCCTAATTTTAATCATCATTGATCATTCTAATAATATTTGTTTCTACACATAATCTTGTCATTTTTATTATTTCCATCATAGCATTCATATACTAAGGTTATAAGTGTTATTACTTACTTGTAACATATTATATAACCATAAATGTACGAATTTATAATTTGGGGCATTACAAATACAAATAAAAATCCCTAATTAGGGACACTAATCACTAAAACACCTTAACTTTCTGGTAAAAGCTTATAAATGCACTTTGTCCGTTCTGCGCCAAAACTGTAACAAAAATAAATTGTCCGCAACACTAAAATACGACATTTTGATGTTCGTAGAACTTGTAAATAATATTCTACAACTTAAATAAGCTTGGAGATATCATTGGGATATCCAAAACACAAGCTACGGCACAACGTCGCTATTTGCACAACTTGACCGTTATTGATCCGACGGACTAGTAAACAATATTTTTATCACCCTAATGCCTAAACGAATCATCTAGCGAACTAGTTAACGGTATTTTGGCGTCGTAAATGCCTTGAATAGACGCCATAACTTCGATGGTAAATTAAAACCATAGCTCCCAGTATTAAACTACAACTTTCGTATATCACCCGATATCGAACCGATAAGCGAACTAGTGGTATTTTTACCACCTAAAAATTATACCCGTTAAGCTAGTAAACTAATTTGACTTTATTTATAACCCTAACCTATCATTAACCCCTAATTACTATAATTAAGTTAATTGCATAAATATCTAGTAATATTAATCCATTTTTCACATGTATAAAATTCTTAAAAAAAAAAATAGTCACATTCAAAACCATACCTATGGCCATACCCCCTTACTTTAAGGGTGATGATAATACATGGTAAGGTTAAGAAAATCATATCTTTGACTAAAAGAAATGGTGCAACATTTTTAAAGTAAACATCACCTTTAAATTCCTTTCATTTTCTCATAGCTTTCCAAGATTCAAAACCCCCTCTTGTCTTCCCTTGTTCATGGCAGCCCAAACATCCCTATTTCTTTCCATTTTCATTCACTAAACATCCCATAATATACCATTTTAAACCATTACAAGTTCATCCAAAGTGTATGCAAGCATGGAAGGTCATTAAGGAGTGCTTTGGAGCTTTTATCTTCTCTTAATCTCCATCTAAACCTTGTGTAAAGTTGTAAGACTTCATTTCACTTATTTTAAGCTTCTTATTATGTGTAGATCATGAAAGTACTAGTTGATCATCTTGAAAATCAAGAAAATATTAACTTAAAACCCTAAAAAAACTTAACAACTTACTAATCATGAAGTATTACGTGATTATTATGTGTTTTAGGGTTGAATGAGTAGTATGATCTTGTTAATCTTGGTTAAAATAGGTTGTTTAACTTAGGATTTAAGTTGATCATGTTGTATGTTTGGTGTAGTAAACTAGATTAGTGATGATCTTGTTAGATTAGTCCTAAAAAGGTGATTTAAACCCTTAGAGGTTTAAATCAAGAAAGATAAACTCATGAGCTTAATATATATATGTTTTTAAACTTGAAAGATTAAGGATGTAATGAACTAAAAATGGTGATTAAGAACTAATAAGTGTGATTTTTAAATAAAACAAATGATTTAATAAATAGTTATGAGAACCACACTTAAAAGTCTTGAATTTCAAAAACATAAAAGTCTTGAGATTTTTAAGAAATTTATTATATATAAGAGCTCATGAATTAAGGATGTGAATGATAGTATTTATTTACTTGAAAGTTGTAAATTGTTGAGATTAGTAGAATAATGATGATTGGAAATTGAAAATGGTTTTTAAACGCGTTTTGAAAACGTGGGAAAACGCCATAGTTTAGGGGAAACTATGGCGAAATTTTCTAAAAATCTAATCGCGATTAAAAAGATATTAACGGTGTGATTAGCATGGTTAATCGCGATTAGTTATTTTAGTTGTGATTAACAACCTTAGTTGTGATTAGACAAACCCTAATGACAAGGGTTAAGACTTAACCATCCAAGAGTTTATTCACTACAAATTATTTTTATAATAAAATGGGCAAGATTTATAAGAATAACAATCAATGTAATTTTTGAAGAAAATTATATGTATAAACTTCAAGGGATACCGTACATGTACATTAACATATATACGATGTTAAAAATAAATATTTTTAACAACTATATCTTTAGAAGATATACATATACATATATATTTGTGAAACAAATATATACCTAAAACAAACCGATCAAACGTATACATGTGAACAACGTTCACCGAACTTAAAAATATATATTTTTGAGGAATATATATTTCATACAACAAACTTGCGTCGTGCGCGGCACAAAGACGCTATTGGACTCGGTCCACTTATACTTGTATGAGACACAAGGACTTATACGGGCTAGACCCACATATATTCATGCGAAGCACAGATACTTACAAAGGGCGATGCCCGTTCGTACACAATATGAACTCAAGAATATATACATGTGATAAAACGAACATACAAAACAAATGCCAACAAATTTAAAATACACAAGTGTTCCAAAAACAAAACGTATACAATAACGTTTAAGATGAACAACAAGTACAAGGTCTAGAAATGACCGACGTGTCTAACGAGTTAGAACCTCTGTAGGTTAACTCACGCTTAAGGAACACAGTTGCTAGAACTTATTGTTGGACGCAATATTATGAGTTCATGTCCCCCTTTTCTTTTAAACGTTTTCGGTTTTATAACTCTCGGGGGGAATACATGTTACTTTGGTATGGTTAAGCTATGGAATGAATTAGTAGATCACGTGCGAATAGGCTGATACTTAAAGCACCATTAATCTTGTTTAAGACCAAGGAGCAAAGGAGGTAGATCTATCGGGTACAGGGCGATCCCAACTCATGGGTCCTTGTGTGGCCACATGGAGTTTCCTTTGTTACCCTCGCCGGGTGGACCTGTACTAAATCGCTTACGGGTTGGTGGCTTCCTATGTTGGCACACATATTAATGTCCTAGCTACACATTAATGATTAACATGTTCACTGACGCTTTACATACCGGATTTCGATACTTAAACTTTCAATTGTTTTACAGATTCATTTGATGCTTACGAACTTAAAACACATGAACTCGCTCAACTTTTGTTGATGTTTTCAAACTTACATGTATTTCAGGTAACTAAGTGGATCTTGGTGCAACGAATTAAGAAGTTTCAAGTTATTATGAAGACGACGTCATCCGTATTTTGGATGGTTTGATCCATATATCCCGTCTTCGAATGGGACATAGGATGCAAAACCTCGTTATTTCAAAAACTTTATTTGAACAAGTCTTGTTTGTAAAACTTATAAACTTATGTCGTCTTTTGCTACAAAACAACTTATGATTTGTATCTTTACATTATGGAATGGATGAACATCGTGTATGTTTTATATCATATAGTTTGTTTACTTACATCGTATGCTATGGAAACCGATTAAGTCACACTACGCGCTTTCGCCTTTGACACGGGTGTGACAGGTTGGTATCAGAGCTTCGATTGTAGTGAACCAGGATTCCTTCTCGAGTCTAGTCTACAATCACTAGGATCCTCTCATGAAAACGGTTTTACAAAATACATGGTTTTCATCGCATACACAAAGCACAAGATCTACTACCCAAAACGTATTTCAAAAGTGAATAAATAAACAATGCAAGGACATTACTTAGGGCTTAGTCTATGTGGGATAGACTTGATAAGGCTAGATCGATTCGCACAAGCTAACGTGGTTATATTTGATAGACATATATATATATATATATATATACATGTGACACCTGTGCCTCCACGGCCATCAAACAAATATCCAAAGAAATGAAATATTTTATTTCATACTTGGGATTTGTATAAATATGTGTATCATTTGCACATATCAACTCTTGTTCGATTTCGGGCTCTAAATCGCTTTCTAGAAGGTTATACGCGCACTGATGCGTAAATATAACCAGTTTAATGCAACAAACACTCCAGAATAGTGACATAGGCTTAACATACCTTAAATAACCTTTACATAACTTAGAAATAAGTTTTGGAAGGTTTGGTGTGCCGAAATCAAGTCTATTCGCTTACAGGGACTAAATTCGACAAAACTGAGAAAGTATGTCAATTTGTACTGTAACGGACATTCCGGAACTTGATCATAAGTTAAACACACCCTAAATATCCTTTACATAGCTTAGAAATAGGCTTTGATGGGTCCGGTGTGCTAAAATAAACTTTATGCTCATTCAGGGACAAAATGCGTCAAAAAGTGCATAAGTTTGCATTTTCGCGCATAACTTACGTTCTGAATACATCCGGACATCCAAAAATTTATTTAAGCATTAAAATGTTTTATTTTAGTGTTTGGCATAAGAAAAATCCATTCGTCGTGCAATTTGGATCGTTTTTCGTGTTCGTGCGCATTTCGTCGTAATTAAGCACATAACGCGTTTGTACGACTAAACGAACCGACATCCGGCATATTTTTTGAGCATGTTTCATATCCCTCATACTTAGGCATCATTGTAGAGCCTTAAAAATGGTTTAACGGGCCTTAAACGTGTCGAAAAAGGCCTTAAACACATGCATGGACTAAAACTGCAATTATGGAAAACTTGTTGTGCAGACCTGGGGCTCAGGCGGCCCGCGTAAACCCTGGGTGTCCCTTACGCGGCCCGTGTAGACTGCCCAGATGTGTAGAAAGTTGAAAACAGCTTGTTCCAGCTGTTCCACACACTTGCAAATGGTTTTATGGTTCCTATGGGCTGGTTTGGGGGCTCCCATGGTTTTAGAAATCAAGGGGCACAAGTGTAAGGTTGAGATCAAAGCTCGGATTTCGATAAACGATCTTAACGACTCTCCGAACACTATATATACCCCATCCCATTTCACTTCAAAACCCACACTTGAATCTGATTTTAGCCCTCTAAGTTGAAATATACTCTTCATACCTGAGGGTAAATCGGATCAAGACTTGCGGGGACCTTTTGTAAGTTTTCCTTCGTTCTTTTCATTCGTTTTTAGCGTTAAAGTCAAACTTTGTTTAACTTTTTGCATTGACCAGTTTATGGTCAATGCAAATTTCGTTTGAACTTCATAACGTGGGCGTAATCACGATGGTTATAGTCCCTAGTGACCATACCTACAGATTACCACGTTATCTAGGCTTAGTGACGAGTCGTAGTTTCGGCCAAAATGCGTATTCTTGCGTATTTTGTAACCAAACTACTTTTAGGTATCAAAACCGTTTGTTTTGATACCAAACCTATTTTCTAAATTCGTTAAACATGTTTTTTTCATGTTTAACTCGTCACTATTAGATTTGTACTTATATATGGTCGTATGGTAAGCGATCTAGACAATCGCTTATACTTTCGAACACGACCCGTTTGGTCGATCATTTGGATCCGACCAAACACATTAGGTGACCATAGTTTTTTCGGGAATAACCTTCCAAGGTTATACCTTATGGTCACTTCGTTTAAGTGGTTGTATAATAGGTAGTTTATATGCCTTAGGAAAATTACAAAAATGCCCTTTTTACGCATAAATTCATTTTAAGCATATGTAACCAAAATTTTGACATCTAAACTGATTAGGTAACTATATTAGATATGTTAAGGCATATTTTACTTGCCATAGGACTAGTTAAGCGGTCCGAACGCGTTTTACGCGAACGACGCGTTAAAGTAGCATAAGCTACCTAAATGGGTCGTAAGCACTTAGGTTAGGTTTCATTTTGGTATGTAGGCTTTGTTAAACCATATCATGTGAGTTCCAATACTCATTTGGTTTACGAAACCTCATACTATCCAATCTCCCAATTTAGGTCCGGTTATTTATGTAGTTATTTATATAGGGTGTCGTTTGATTCCGTGATCCCTCTAGCTTTGCTTGGTTGTTGTTCAAGACATCTAAGCACCCTCAAGTGAGTACATAGTCCCCTCTTTTACTGTTTTTCAAACATTTTGGGGTGAAACACATGTTCCTACTTGTTACTTTCATGCTTTCCATGTTTTCATATCATATACTTGCTATGTTCATAGTACACTATTAGTACATGATTTCATTATGTTTTTGCTACGTATGTCCATTTAGTGCATACTTAATACATATTTTACATTACATTTTATGCTATGTATGTCCATTTAGAGCATACTTAGTACATTGTTTTACATTGCATCTCTGTTGCATATGTTCTCGTAACATATGGACACATTGTTTTATATCTCTACCTTGTATGTTCACTTAGCATACTAGGTACATTATTTTCATAAAACATGCTTACATTTGGTATGACATTTGGTTTGTTTAACGGGTCTTTATTACATTCATTAACACCGATCATGTCGCTCGGTAGTAGGTAGTGGTACGATAGGACTTGACAAATCCTGTTCCTAAAATCCTAGGTTTGTTTGGATGGATGGAATGACCGAATCCGAAAACATTTCTTTTTTTGATAACTTTTACTCTAAGGTTATCCTGCTGTCTCAAGGCTTGAATGTATGCATTTAACATC